>CAKAOI010045908.1:0-77549 GCA_916701655.1 Sebastiscus albofasciatus | reverse complement strand
ATACATATACATATATATATACATACATATATATATATATACACATATATACATATATATATATACATATATATATACATATATGTATATATATACACATATATATACATATATACACATATACATATACACATATATATACATATACATATATATACACACACATATACATATATATATATATATACATATACACATACATATATATATATTTATATATATATATACATACATATTATATATATTTATATATATATATACAATATGTATATAAGAACATATATGAAGAATAATGTTTCCAATTAATAATGAATATTTACTGTTTACAAGGAACTTCCTATTTTCCCCATAATTAGGGGAACCACCTAAAAGTTATTGGGGACATTTACGGGGACATGTAAGATAAATTGTTACCAAAAACCTTTAAAAGGGACTGTTTGTAAGAATCAGAAATTGCTTGTTAACAGCGACACCTGTGGCTGTTAAGTCAACAAAAGTCAGTGTCCTGTTGTGTCTGGTTTTTCACATCTCTTTTCCAACTGAAGTTCAGACTCATAGAGCCATGTGGGAGCAGTTCTGTGACTTGTATTACCTGCTGCTCAAAGTTATTTAATTCTACCTGCTGCGGCTTCGTCGCTGGTTTCATTTTGTTGACTGTCAACACTCTGGTGGTTCTGGTTCTGGTGGTTGTGATGCTGGCTCCTTGATCTGTGTGGGGCTTCTTTTTTTTTTTTTAGAGGAGTGGTATTGTCTGATGGCCTGTGTAACATCAGAAGCAGTCCAGTGGTGATGTGTCAGGGCGTCCTGCAGGGTGAAGGGGCCGTCTCTGGTCCGTCTAACACCTTTACACGCAGCTGTGCTGCGCAGCTCCAGTCCTATCTCGTGCACAATTTTGCGCAAATATTTCTGAGTTTCGTTTAGACACTGGACCTCTGTAAGATCACAGACAAAAAATATCAGTAAGTATCCCTTGATGATTTGCATATTTAAAATTGTGAAATGAAGATTATTTACCTAAAGTGAAGTTGGGGGGCTGGAAGTGAACGCAACGCAAGCCTGTCAGAATAGGCTCCGATTTCCCCTCAGGACCCAGTAAACCTTGCACAGCCATCTCGTAGGCTTCCTGTGAGCGCATGTCTATGTTGGAATACCTGTATAGAAAAAACAACATTCATCTCCCTGCATATACAAATAATCATTTACCACTTAACTGAGGCTCTGCACAAAGCACTGTGGACTGATCAAATGTACATTTAACACAAACAGTATAATATCGATATTATATTTATAGAACTGTAATGGATATTAAGTGTAGTTACGTTAACAAGGCCTTTTGATTGGCTCCCTGCAGCATTGCCAAGACTTTGTCCAGCTTATCCTGTGTGATGTGACCTGTTGAACACAACAATATTGTTGAGTGAGACACAGTCAAAGGCACAATAACTGATGCAGTGAGCTTAAAGGGACAGTGTGTAGGATTTGGCAACATCTAGTGGTTGCAGATTGCAACCTACTGAGTACCCCTCCACTCCCTTTCCAAGACTGAGCCACAGAGTGTACTCGGCGACTCACGTTACCGCAGTTTCACAAGCGTGTCGGAGAACACGCCTTCAGGGAACGTAAAAACATGAAAGGCTCTCTCTAGAGCCAGAGTTTGGTTTGTCCGTTCTGGGCTACTGTAGAAACATGGTGGAGCAACATGGTGGACTCTATGAAGAGGACCGGCTCCCTATGTAGATATGAAGGGCTCATTCTAAGCTAACGAAAACACATCAATTCTTAGTTTCAGGTGATTATACAATAATGAAAACATAATCATGAATATTATAGTCCATTTCTACTAATAGATCCCCAAATATGTTACACACTGTTCCTTTAAATAAGATATTAATTTTCGGCTGTAATGATCTAAAACTGTGTTATTTAGTGAATAAACTGATGAAAACATACAGGAAAAAATCAAGATATCCTACCGTAGGTGGATCTTTCCACAACTCTGCCTGTGTGAGAGAAATCATCTGTCGCAGTCCCAAATTCACCCTCCAGAGTGTAATCCTGAAACATATCAAACAGCATTAAACCTGTGTATATTGTTTCTTCACTGCGGCTGCTGTAAAACCAGCAGAAATGATAAATTACCCTTGTGACTCGTGTTCTGTAGAGATCATTCAAGGTCTTGTTTCCATTCCCAACAGCAAGAACTAAAGTTAGAAAAAGGTGTGAGTATTCTGAGAGACTTCATACTTCATGTAGGAATGAGTTTTCTCATGCGAACGGCTCTAAAATCGTACCCAGAACACCAGAAGAAAAAGCATCCAGGCGATGTCCTACTCCAACCTTAATACGCTGGAATTCAGGTCCAGTCACTAAAACACACAGAATAATACATTTTATTCACTCATATACAGTCAGTGTGCACAGACATATTTAATATCGAGTCATTCCAGACTTCATCTACCTTCTATTTTAACATGAATAGAAAAATCAAATAGATATTTTTCAGAGCAGCCATTTTAACTTGTCAAACATAGGTAAAAATTAACATTACAATAACAAAAATTTTAAAAAATTAAAATGAAGTGTTACCCAACGTTGGTATCACGTGGTATCTCTGTGTTATCAACAATCAAGTTACCAGTTAGTATTGAAAAAAGTGGTTGAAAACTGAGTTTGACGGTAAGTGCCTGGCAACAACTTGTTGTGGAGTAAACGTAATGGAACAGGGGTGGGAGAATGTGACATCTAGAGGCTGAATGTCATCAATAGCGCCTTTAAGATCAAACTGAAACCACATTACTTGAGTAAGTAAACTACACATGGTATGAGTTGTACATATAAACATAGCCAGAGATTTAAGAGTGCACTGTAGCAACAAATATAAAGCAGAAAGCATCACATGATAATACTTGTGTGGTGATGTGTATAATAAGCTGGTGACCCAGGAGATGAAGCTATATGCAGTAAAGTGGACACACATACCCAAAGGATGCTTGGACAGTACTGGCACACTGGATGCAGACAGTGTGAGTCCCTTGGGTGCTTCAGTCTCACTGACTGGGTGCGCCAAGAAGCGGATCTCCTGAGGAAGTGGCAGGGACGGTGTAGCATTTAAACCTATGAGGGGACACATACAGGGGTCAAAGGTTAAAGACAATGCTGAGTGACTTGTTGTTACCTGTTGCTGCTCAGCACAGTAGCTGTTCATGCCTCACTGTCACAAGACATAGAAATGTAACAGGCCTTTCTCACAGCAGACATTTTGACTTGTCATAGGAGAAGCACAGGTGTTATATTAATAACACTAACAACAGCTCTGCTCTATCCAAGTGCTCCAGTGAGAGTGACCCTGAAACCTAAGCAGCCATCTACCCTCTTTTATTTTTGTTATTATATTATTTTGTATAATTTAAGTTATCTTTCCTATCCAATTGTGCCTTGTATGTTAGAAGTATTGAGTTTAGATTACAATGGCTTAATGTTTGTAAATTAATTATCTTCAATAAAAAAACAACAAAAAAACTCCCCAGATTGATGTTATTACAATGCATTAAAAAAATAGAATAAAGAGATAATAATAATAATAATAAAAACTCCATTAACTCCATTATGTACACCTATGCATTTCCTAAGGCCTTTTGACGAGTGTGTTTGATGGACCATAGGAATGTGAAATACATTTGTCTGTGCAATATATCCTTGATGCAAAATACACCTCAAGTGCAACTACCTTTGTTTACATTTTATTTATTACATCTACTCTACCTATTTTACAAGTGCAATTACCTCTGTCTACATTACATCTATTTAAATATTTTATATTTCTATTGTAACACTTCTGTTTATATTTATTTATTACATCTACTTATGACTTTATAACTGTGTGTGTTTTACCTGTTATGTTTATCTGCCTCGTTTAGTCTTGTCAAGTATTTGTTTTAAAGCACTGACCAGAAGTGGCAACTTGATTTGATAGGATAGGAAAGTGGAATCTCGTTGTATTTAATACGATGACAGTAAAGCTTTCTATTCTATTCTATTCTATTCTATTCTCACCTTTAAGCAGATTCGTCTCGACTCCATCCCGGACGAGTTTCCAGTGAACACCAGGAGGTTTGTAAACACAGAACAGACCCTCTAACCTCCGAAACACACGGATAGCTGGAGTTGACATTGTGTTTACAACATCAGGTCATCACGGCTTCTTGAATAAATATATTAGGTTACATCTCTTTATACTTTTCTCACGGGTAACAGTTGTTTAGGTTTATTTTGCTCCAGTTGACTTTACTGCAGGCATGGTAACCTCTGCGCATGCGTACACTGCTTCCTCTTCTTCTTCTTCTTCTTCTTTGTTTGTGGATATCAGACAGCTTGAAGGTGCAGACCGCCTCCTACTGTACAGGAGGTTGTAACAGGTAACGTCAAGACATTTCACCCCCTTTTTTCATTTAACTTTATTTTAAATTTGTAAACAATACAAAGAACAATGAAATTAACACATAGGTAGACAATACATATAAAGGATATAATGGGACAAATAAACACACATAAAATAAAAATAAGTAAATAAATTAAAAAAACACATAAAACCCAAAACATGCCAGGGGATAATATAAATGAATAAATAAATAATAGTAACTTAAGTACAAACATTAAAACGGGAGCACAAACTCACTGTTTTACTACCTTTTTTGTTTTGTTTTTTGCAGAAGATATTATCTTAATTATATACATATTTATTAACCTTTTATAACATATAACTTTTACTAGTGTTCTTATCGCTAGTGTATTTTTTTCTTTTATTTATTGTATTCTTATTTTATGTACTTACTTCTTCTGTTGGAATCTGTGCTGCTGTGCAACTGCAATTTCCCCACGGGGATAAATAAAGTGTTATCCTATCCTATACTATCCTATCTTATCCTATCCTAATATATAGATCCATTTCTTTCTTAAAAACATTAAAGTGAGGTTTAACTCTCGCAAATTTGCATTTATGAATGTAAAACTTTGCAACAATGATATTGAGATTGATTAGAAAATATTCTCTCTCATATATTGTGTTGAACCTTAAACAAAAAAATACATTTTCCAGTAGAAGTTCAAAGTCACCAGATAATATTTTCCAAGATAAATCTACAAATATCTTGCCACAGTTTACAGGTATGTGTACATTTCCAGAACAGCTTGACAATAGTTTCAGTATGGGAATCACACAAGGCACAGCTTAAATCAATATAATTTTTTAATTTAATACAAAAAAGGACCTAACTTGGTAACATTGATGAATGATTTTAAATGACACTTCTTTGACCTTATTTACCCAAAAAGTATTTTTGTGGTAGAGTCCAAACTTTTTTCCAACATAAATTGTTTACACGACTATTCCAAGATATTCTAGGTGAAACAGAAACAATATTACATTGAAATAGAGCAGGGATGTTATGGTACCCTGTTCCTTACATCTTACCCATCAACCCTGTGTAAATCTACTGTTACGGATATGTGCAATAATGCTGATCACTCTGTGCAATAATTATATGATGCTGTGCAATAATTATATCATTATCTGATGGACACTTTGTGCAATAATCTGGCAAAACTGTAATTTGGCAAAACTGTCATCTCATCAATATACATATTGTATTTTTATATTTTATATTGTATTATCTTTTATATTTATATTATCTCTTTTTTATTGTATTGTCTTTTCATTAGCACAGAGGTGATTGTCACAATCTAATTTCGTTGTACTACACAATGACAATAAAGGGCTTGAATCTTGAATCTTGAATCTAAATGTGAGTTTTGGTTGCTACTCTTTGAACATACTGCCTCCTGCTGTAGTGGTGGATGTATTACAGACAGTACTAATACTACTACTACTACTACTACTACTACTGCACAACAAGCCCTGTGTAAAGCAGCACCAGGATAAAAAAACAACATGTGTGGTTGGAAATAGGAGAGGCAGAAGATAATTAACTAATTTTGGGAACATGATTTGATTGGAAGATTAAACAGAGGAATGGACATGAAAAGAGCCACAACTCCAGACAATGACAGCAGCAGCTACCGTAAAACAAACAGCGAAGAAGAAGCCCGACCAGGCGCTAGGCTAACTGAAGCTAACTGAAGCTAACTGTGTTCAGCCGCTGACAGCTGTGAAGATATAACTGCGGTACGTTTTAACTGTCACAACTTGTGTCGTGTGTTTGCTGGAGTGACGTTAGTTTTCTAACATAGCTTCAATCAAGGGCCGATAAGTGAATTAGTTAATAAGTAGCAATAATAACAGCTAGTAACTTTGACGTTAGCTAGTGATACAGAGTACAAGGACATTGTAGGTAACCAAGACGACAGTGACGACAGCTTGTAGTTAGTTACGTACTGGTACGTAGTGGTGACGTACACTCACCACGTAACGTCAGCTGCAACGTGTGCGTGTCGTACTGAGCGTCAGCAGGGTTTAACATTAACCTTCTGTGATGATCTGTAACGTTAGCAGAGCACAGGGTCAGGGGGGCTGGAGGTTAGAGGCAGGACGTGCTCAGTGACAGATTAGAGGCTGTTAAAACATCTTTTATATAACTTTCATACATAGATAAGTCCCAACTGGTCAACTCTATGTCAGCATATAGGCCTTAGTATGGAAGTTTTTATTGGACTTTATTAGTTGTAACCCACAGAAGACATTCCACAAATGTGTATGATCTGCAAATATTTCACTATCCACAAACATGTATTTTTGTATTTGTGTTGTGTAAAGTCACATTCACAAAAATACAGGGCAATTTGCAAATACGCATAAGTTACTCTGTAAATATGTATTTTAAGGTTTAAATGTAAAATGATATATACGCATTTGTGCATCAATTTCTACACGTGGAATGCTAATTGTGTATTTGCAAATCGCCCTGTATTTTTGTGGCTGTACACAACACAAATACAAAAATACGTTTGTGGGTAGTGAAATATTTGCAGATCATGTTACATATTTGTGAATTGTCTTCTGTGGATTACATCTATTATCTACGGATCTGCTGCGGTACCAATCGGACAAAATTCTGTAAACAAACAGGAGGAAAGTTGCAAATGTCACGTGGCCCATAAATCCATAGGAAGCGATCTGCAAATGCACAAATAGCATTCCACGTGTAGAAATCACTTTACATGTAAACCTTAAAATACGTATTTACAGAGTAAGTTATGCGTATTTGCAAATTGCCCTGAATTTTTGTGAATGTGACTTTACACAACACAAATACAAAAATACGTGTTTGTGGGTAGTGAAATATTTGCAGATCATGGCACATATTTGTGGAATGTCTTCTGTGGGTTAAAACTAATAAAGTCCAATAAAAACGTCCATGCCTTGCAAGGTTCAGGGTTGATTTAAAACAGTTGATGGCGTGTTGAGCCATCTTCAACACGCCATCAACCTAAAATTAATTTTTATACATTTTTGCAATATTAAAGATCCCATATTATGCTCATTTTGAGGTTCATACTTGTATTTTGTGTTTCTACTAGAACATGTTTACATGCTGTAATGTTAAAAAAAACTTTATTTTCCTCATACTGTCAGCCTGAATATACCTGTATTCACGCTCTGTCTGAAACGCTCCGTTTTAGTGCATTTCAACGGAATTGCAACAGAATTCCGTTGCTAAGCAACAGTTTGGGTCCATGTTTACTTCCTGTCAGCTGATGTTATTCACATACACTGCAACCAGGAATAACCTGGGACACATTTAGAATGATTATGTTTAAAACCGATTAATAGTCTATATATTGCATATTTGTGACATCACAAATGGACAGAAATTCTAATGGCTTGTTTCAAACGCACAATTTCTGAATACGGGCTGTGTGTATTTCTCTGTATATTGAGCATTTTGATAGTTTACCAGTATTTATAAAGCTGGGGGCTGGAGCCAATCCCAGCTGACATTGGGTGAAGGCGGGGGGGTACACCATGGACAGGTCTCCAGACTATCACAGGGCTGACACATAGTCAGACAACCATTCACGCTCACATTCACACCTATGAGACATTTAGAGTCAACAATTAACCTGCATGTCTTTGGACCGTGGGAGGGAACCGGAGAAATCCCACGCTAACACGGGGAGAACATGCAAACTCCCATTGGAATGACTTCACTATTTCGGATTTGATTATGAACACTAGAAATGTGGACAACATTTCAAAATTACAGTAGAGTTCTCTATATAGTGACTACGCAACAATGTTAGACACAGCCTTTTATCTGACTCATTCCCATAGAAACAACCTAGTGAGGAAACATTTACTAAACATTTTTGTCTCGTGTTTTGCTTAGACATGAATCTGTCTTTTGTCTGTGTTGTTACCTCTGTAGGTGTAATGCGAGCTCCTCTGCGCTGGGTGCTATGGGATGTGAAAGACACCCTGCTGAAGGTGCGTGCATCTGTGGGAGAGCAGTACTGCAAGGAGGCTGAACGAGTGGGCTTGAAGCTCAGTCCCGTGGAGGTCGAAGCTGCTTTCCTCCAGGCGTATCGACAACATTCCAGCAGGCACCCGAACTATGGCGTCACTCAGGGCCTGGATGGACGGTCCTGGTGGATGGGGGTGGTGCGGGACACGTTCTCCCTGTGCAGGGTACAGGACCCAGCACTGCTAAATACAATGGCTCACAACCTTTATCACAACTTCTGCAATGCAGAGAACTGGGAGGTAAATTACAGATGATATGTGGCATACACATAGAATGAATCATTTTGAAATTAACAACTTATTATTTGCGATTACAGTCATCGTCGTTTTGCGCATTAATGCTAATGTTTGTTTTTTTTACCAATGTTTACAGTAGTGAATGAAGTAGCACAGAAAATGACAACTTAAAAATGTTGTATTGTCGCTTTGTTTTTAGGTATTTCCAGACTCAAAGAAGACCCTGGAGAGTTGCTCGTCTCTAGGACTGAAGCTGGGTGTGGTATCAAACTTTGATAGCCGCCTAGAAGAGATTTTACGCGCTTGTGGCCTGCTGTCTCACTTCAGCTTTTTGATAACATCGGAGGAAGCAGGTATAGCAAAGCCAAATCCAGCCATCTTCAATCAGGCGCTGCAGAAATGTGGAGTACCAGCTGCTAGTGTCGCTCATGTTGGGGACCACTATGTGAAGGATTACCTCGCCTCTCGGTCTGTGGGCATCCACGGGTTCCTGTTAGACAGACACAACAAGCATAACCAACCTGACGTTCCTGGAGAGCATCGGCTCAGCTCCCTGGAGGAGCTGCCGTCGCAGCTACAGCAGCACATGGACTAATGCCAAACAGTCATGGGCTCAAATGCAAAGCTTCTCAGCACGACTGTGGTTTAGTTAAGGAACTCATTTCTGGGATGTGGCCATGTTGACCCGAGTGGGCTCGCAAACCACTTTAGAGCTCAAATTAAATGCTCCTCACTATTGTTGTCAAAAATACACATTTAGATTCTAAATATTTGAATGGTTTCAATCCTCATTTTCGATACACTGGTACAACTACAAAAACTAGAAACTCCAGTATCGTGACAACACATATTTATAGAAAAAAAATAATTGTTATAATATAAAAACTGTATGTACAGTGTGTAATTATCATGCACTTTTACTGTAAATAAATTGGGAGTAATAAATATCAATTAATTGTACGGAGTCTGTCTTAGTACTGCCCCATTGCCTTTTCCATCTGATGACAACATTAAAGGGTTTTGAGACAAAGTTGGTATTCAAAAACACTACAATCATATGAAATGTGCTTAAACTAATACATTTTCTAACAATAAAAGAAAGATTCGTAAAAAATACCTTTTACCAAAAGCGCAAGTATCATAATGACAACACTGCAACGTAAAAATTAAGAAACACAAAAGTGGGGAACATACAGATGGGTGACACATTAAAGAAAAAACTAGCATCTTAGTAATGTGTTGGGCCACGAGCTCTGTAACTCATTTCTTCATAATGATATTCCCTTGTCTGGTGTTTATCACCATCTCCCAAATCGCCCAAAGGTGTCCAGATGGGTTGAGATTTGGTGACTGCCAAGGTCATAGCATATGCTTCACATAATGGATGGGGTGTTGTTATCCTGTTATCCCATCAGGATGTTTCAACATCGTAGAACAGTGATAATGCCGAATAAGTTTGTACTGATTTGCAGTGACACCTGTCTCTTAAGGGAACAGGTGGATCAAACACTTCCTGTTTGACAGCATGTGTTTGTCTGTTCTTTAATTAATTCAGGATCGTTTTGGGGTATTTTATACCTTTATTACAGAGTCGATAGTAAAGAGGTAACAGGAAATGAGGGGAGAGAGACAGAGACGGAGAAACATATGCAACAAAGCTCTCCGGCTAGACTTGAACCATGGATGCTGCAATTGTATGATCAGTACTTAATTTGTCACCCATCTGTATTCATCTCGCCTTACTGAATTGACATTGGCTGGTGCATTTGATGAGGCCTTTGTGGCTGCAGATCTGTTCAAACCAACAACTTTAAGGACAGGTTCACATTTTTTTTTTTTTTAAATCAGTCTTAAAATAATACTCATATGCCCATATGTAGATTGAAAGTTACTCCAGAGTCTTCATTGTTTATAACAAATAACAGAATAAAGAGTAGGCTTTTTAGAATTAAATTCTACATTACTGCAGCTCGGCAAATAAACACTGTCCAGGGGAAACACAAAGAGGGACTTTTGTAACCAAAAAACTGCAACTCCAGACGATACCAACTTGATTTGTGGAACGCAGACTGCTGAAGCCTCATATAAGGTCTAGAATAGAACGAGGACAGTGGATTTTGTCCCCCATTATTCACACTGTAATCGCATTAAGAAGAGATCTTTTCACAGCTTCCGGTAACTCTTATGATGTGCGTTTGTAAGCATTGTAATATAGACGGGAATGTGAACCTAGACGGATGGAGGTGAGGCGAGGATGGAGACAGAATGGATGCCAAACTCTTCAATCATCCTCAATTTACAAACATAAATTGAAATCATGACATCACGTTCATGCTGTATACAATGAAGTCATTTGAGCTGCACTCAGTGTAAAATGACCTTTTTGTCATGTGATTTGGGTGAACTGACCCTTTAACTGAAGCTCTGAGCTTTCATCAATCCTAATGATTTGTTTCAGTGCTTAGCGGCGAGGAGAACAAGGCAGAGATGCTTAGCCCTAATACCTTTGTAAATACTCTTATTTCAAACCATCTGGTCAGAGGCAGATACTGGGAATGTTGGGCTGAGGATCAAAAGGGACCAGAAGAGGAAGCGGAGGACAAAAAGAAAAACAGAATGGCATGGCAATTCAAAGCAGAGCTCCAGCCTCTTACGGGGGAATAGGGATTGACGTGTGTCCAAATCTGATTTAAAGAGTTCAAAAGAGCTTCCTGATGTGGACGACCCATCCTTCCACTTTGTGTCACGAAATGTGAATCAACAGAGTTGTTTTAATGAGTCTTGATTTACTTTTTCTTTGCTTTTTTATTAAATTTAATTTGTTTCCCCTTTACTTGCGCTCCTTTGTATGTTAACGGATATTGTGCATCTTTAGGGGAAGCGCCCACAAGAGCTGCTTAATTCAAAGCTGGTTTAGTAGCTCAGCCAGACGGCTCTAAAGGGCTCCACAGAAATCCAATTGCAGACATAATGGGATTGTGAAACAAAACGAAGCTCCTCATGCAGAGAGCGAAAGGGAAGAACAGAGGAGAGGCAGCACGTTAAGAGGAAAGATGTCAACCCAATGATATCCAAATGTTAAAGAAAAAACAGGATGTATGTGGCACATCGTACAAAGGCTTTAACATCAATGGGTGTAGATTCTGTTAACTCAGAAAAGACAAATAAATAAACTGAATGGCAATACAGAAGAGGGCTGAAACATTTCCTTCAGCTATAAAAGCACTCAAGAGTTGGGCTCTTTGTTGCAATTGTGCCCGAGGTTCAGGGTTTCATGTTGCCATTTTCTGTGTCTTGAAATATTCAGTGGAAGAGAAAAATAGAGGAGCAGAGTGACAGAAAATCGGGGTATTTGTAGAGAGAGAGAGAGAAAGAGAGAAAGGAAAAAGCTTCAGAAGTGAAAAGAAGGTCACGCGATGAATCGGATGACAGACTCAAGAGATGGAGCAGCAGCTAATAAGCACATGAATAAAAAATATGCACACATACATACATACTTGCATTTTTAATTCTTCATTGGAAAACAAACGCATATAATAGAGGCTTTCCAACTGTGAAAGTCTGCCAAAGTAAAGGGTTAATGCGTGAGAAGATCACCCTCAGATATATATACAATTAATATTTCTGTCTTTTTGATATTTACACATTATAACAAACACATATTCTGAATGTAAATATCATCACATACTGTAAACAAAGACAAGTGTGTCATCCCCTCAAGTCTTTTTGGCGTATTAATACCATAACATTCATTTTAGAGTGTTTTTTTTTTTTTCATCTTATCTCACAAAGCGCCAACACACTTTATATCCGAGTCAGTCTGCAATCACTATTTTGTATTCCCTCACCAATCATTAAGAAAAATCTTAAATATTTAAGTTTTAAATGAACCTTCAGAGGCGCTTTCTCTCTTTAAAAGTATTGAAATTCAAAGCGGACGCAACGCTATAACACAGCACTCGAAAAATAAAAAAGTGTTTTGTGTTCTTTAAAACCAGCTGTGATTTAAGAGCATGCATGCTTAGGTGGGTGTGAACGAACCACCTCGTGCCTCTTCCTTTCAGTGCTCGTTCAGGCAAAGTTAGAAAGTGTATTTGGCATCTCTCGTTATATATAACAAGTGCAGTGTTTTTTTTATGAACAGTAAGCAAGCTTGCAGAAAAGTGCAATAAGACTGTGGAGTAACGTGGCCACCCAGGATGTGCATATTGTCGGTACGGTTATAGCTCGCAAACCAAAAACACCTCTGATGCATGAACATGTTCAAGTACAGCTCAGGAATAAAAAATAAAACGGACAAAAGTTTCAGCTTCAGTAGCGATACTGGAGTCATCAAATCCATATTCACAATTTTCAGTTCTGTGTGTAAAATTACTGATTGAAGTCAGTCACAATTCCTACTCCTGTCAGGTGAAGTGAGTTCCTTCTTTAAAAAACAGACACTAAAACTGGTTTAAAGCATCAGTTTTCCCCCACCATCATTTAGAAAAAATGTCTTCTGTGCTTGTAGAGTTCTGATGAAAAGTGCTCAAAGTTTTTAAAAGACAAAAATAGGAATTGGGGTCTTCTGACTTGAATAAATTATTGTTGTCCCGCAGCCCAAAATAAACACCTTTCCTACTCGACATCCACACGGGGTGATTAATGGCCTCGTGTATCGTCCTCTGGGCCGTCCGTAAACAGTAATCAGGACACACAGAGCTCTTCCGTGTAGGAGCAGCTTCATCCTCAGAGCTTCTGTTTGCAGTTCTGTGTGTTTTCACCACAGAATCAAAGAGTGAAGTCAACACGTTCCTACGGTGCTGTAGGTCAAAAGCTCCAGTCAATGCCATGGAACATTAATCCTCCCACATCCAGCAGTCCTACCTTAGCCACATGGACGATAAATGCTGCTTCGCCTCTGACCAGGTCCGCCTCGATCAGAACATGTTAATACCGCTTTGGATGTGATCCTGAGGATTTGTGGGCCGCACAGATGAAGAAAACTACACAGCTCATGTTCCAGCAAGACGTCCTCTCAAACCACTGAAAGGGAAATAACAAACACAGTTTGTTTCTCGTTAGGATCACAAGACCTTTTCAGGATAAGGCCGACGGTACTATTGTATATATTTAAATTACTGATTTAACTTATTCCTCTATACCATAGAGCTCCAATTGTGACTAAAAATGTATTAAAAACACATCAGTTAGCCACACAATTACGCCGAAATGGTGACATGTTCCTTCATTATGAATATTAAACACAGGCATTGTAGTTTATTTTAATCCCACATTGACCGTCCTGCTGCTGTAAAAACTCAGAGCACCAAATGTGGATTAATCCGCAGCTGATAATAGTCCCCAACACTTGCACTATTTACTTCTGTTTGAGTAATATTTGTTAAAAACTACAGTGCCCAGCTATTTTAAAATCTTTATTTCATAATAATGAAATAATTTATTTGTGATCTGTTTGTTAATGGCGCTAAATGCGAGATTGGAAGCAGTTCTATTGCCTCTGCTCGGCTCTGAACATCAGCTGTAATCGCCATATGAGAGCAGTGCAGAGCGGCGGCGGTGAACTGGCCAGTAGGGCATGCTCACATGCACTCACATGCACTAAAAGCACGCGGCCAGCCCGGCGATGTCAACAAAGCACGGAGAGGCTCAGATTCCAACACACACAGAGGGAGAGAGACTTCATTCTCTGCTCAGGTAGACATTACTCCTCTATATCTTTACATAGACAATAGTTGTTTGCTGCTATATTAATGCTCTGGATATTATATAGAGAGGTTTAAGGGTTACATCTCCATTAGGATCAAATGGGTTTGGCGCTGACAGAAAGAGCAGGGAAGTCGTGCGTATTGAGCATCATCATGGTCATGACATCGATGGTCTTGCTTTTTTTGTGGGATTTGCCGACGACCAGAAGAATATAAACTAATGCCAGCCTTATACCTTATTGTGTATAACATAAATAAAGTACCACTCTCAGAAGGATGGCAGGATGCTCCGTGCTTCTCTGGGATGTAGTGATGTGCGTGGCTCCGCCTGCGACAGTCCCGCCTCCACCAGCAGCTGCAAGAGAAAAGACCTCGTCAAGTTCAACACTTCATCCCTTAGATGAAAAATTCACCGTTCTCATATCGCTACACGACTGTTATCCTAAACACTGTACAGTTTATCAGGTATGATACCAGTGAACCTGTTTTATGTTTAGTAAATTATAAAGATATGCCATCAAATCTTACTTACTGTAAAAGTGTACACAACACCATGATGAGAACACACCCAATCACACACAACACCAGCACTGTGGCAGCGGTCTGCTGTCTGTGATTAGTTGCTACGACAGCGAGCAGGTCTGCATGCTCACACCTCACCCCAACGAAGCCCGAATGACACCTGCAACAAGGAGGGAAATAACAAAATTCTACAATTGAAGACTTTTCTAGTAGGTTAAAAACAAATAAATAAAAGAAGTCTGGTGAAAAACCAAAGGGAACAGTTTGGGACACTGCAAATTAACTTTGGCCATTAATGTCTAGATATGTATCATATTTATTTATGATGATAATATGTCACTATTTGCAGTCATCTTGTTATACAGAGAACTAATATGTTAAAATGATTGAAGGTAACATACTGTATAGATGTGATCCCATACAGCTCATTTTAAAAATAAAACATTAATTTGTGAAAGGAGGTTTCTATGGATAAATTGTTCCCTTACTTCTCCACGGCTTCTCCAGCCGTCTTGCACAGTGGTTACTGTCCCAAATAGCTCTAGATTTCACTAATGTCTCTTTTGAATGGCAGCATTTTGCTTCAACGTGATGTCAGACCTCACTGCTCGGCAAAGCCCGGTCCAGAATAAAGGCCAAAGTGCTTTAAATTGCTAAAATACCAAAATAATCAACGCTGTTTAAAGGAACAGTGTGTAACATTTCAGGGATCTGTTAGCAGAAATGGAATATAAAAATCATAGCTATGTTTTCATTAGTGTATAATCACCTTAAATTAAGAATAGTGTTTTCGTTGGCTTAGAATGAGCCCCTCATATCTACATACAGAGTGGGCGCCCAGAGTCCGCCAAGTTGCTCCACCATGTTTCTACAGACAAACCAAACACTGGCTCTAGAGAGAGGGTTTAATGTTACCTGAAGGCCACCATAGTTCTTGACGTGCTTGTGAAACTGCGGTAACTTGAGCTGCTGAGTGCAAAACCGTGGTACCACCAGCCGCCGTCTGACTTCCGTTATTCCTAAAGTAGTGTTATTATGGTAAGGATGGCCTCCGATCGAGGCGAACGGCGTTACCATGGTTTTGCACTCGGCTGCTCACATTACCGTAGTCTTGGAAAGGGAGGAGTGACCCACTAGATGCTGCCAAAATCCTACACACTGTACCTTTAAAATGCAATGTAGAAGAGTTCAATCATATTTGTTAACATATGTGAAATGGTGTCATCGCTATAACTTTACAGTGCCGTCTCAGATTTCATTCTGAGAGTAGCTCCACCTAAACGCTGTGTGGTTCAAACTATCAGCTTTCATGTCTAGTGAACGTGAAGTCAACTCAACACCGGGGGCATTTTATATTTAGGACAAACTTACACACATGCAGGCGTCTCCTCTAATATCAGGAAGCGACATGTGCCGTGGAAGCAGAAATGGAGGTGGGCGTCTGGACAGTCATCGAAGTGAGACCGGACAGCCGCCGCCACGAACTCTGTGAGGTTAAGACAAGATATTGTTGACAATTTCAGAGATGATCAGCTTGATCAGAACACGTGAATACCACTTTGGATGCAGTCCTGAGGATTTGTGGGTCGGACAGACGAGGAAAACTAAACATGATACAAGCAGCTCGTGTTCCACCAAGATGTCTTCTCAAACCACTGAAAGGGAACATTTTTTGTTTCTCATAAGGATCACAAGCTCTTAAGGATAAGGCTGATGGCATTATATATATATCTTGATTACTGTCAACAAATCTCTGTTTGTGTATCCAAAGTCTGATTTAGCTCATTCCTCTGTGCCATAGAGCTCCATTTTTGACCAGAACTTATGGAAAACGTATCAGTTAGCCAAACATTTTCAGAGAGACGTACGCAGGTTTTTGAAAGACCACGGATAATAATATTTCCCACTGAAATTACAGCTGAAACACTTTACCATCAACCAAGTCCTTCAGGGCATGAATTCTACCCTAATGTACAATATCAGATATAATGCAAGTGCACTTTTAGTCAGAATACACAACATAACACAGGTGAATATCATAAATCTAAAAATACCCTAAGCCTGCGGAGACCTGAAACAACAGCATGTACTAAACCCTAAAGCTGACACCCACGCCACCAACGCTAGACTGAAGCCTTTTGTTACCAGTGGCGTGTGGATTTGTGGTGGCTTACATCTCTCACTGTACCTGGGAGGGACAATTAGAGTCAAGAAAAGTCCTGGTGGGACGCTGCAAACAAAAACCTCCGTCCATCAGCCCACATTAGGACTCATGAGAGAGCACATCCCTGCAGGCACGTCCCTTCACCAGGAATTAAAGCCTTTAATTAAAGCTCCTCTTTTTTTCAAGGCAACTATCTCAGTTTCCACTCTGACAAAACAACAGGACAAAAATATCCGATTAAATGGACGCCCAGACAAAACAGGGCATTTCTTCCACGTAAGCTGTACAGTCAGACAAATTCCTGCATAACTGGCTCAAACAGAAGTCAGTGTTCCCCGAGCAGTGGAAAACAGATGCACAGTGTTGCATTCAGGGTGGGAAGGAGGATGAACATGCAGACAGATAGCTGCATTACAGCCTTCGTCACACACTCCATTCCAACGGTAAATGGGCTTTTGGATTGCAGCCTACATGTATTGTCTCCTTCTTTCAGACTCTGTGAAAGCCCTCTGTTGTCCCTGAGGCATCTGCCTACCAAACCCCTCTCCCTTTCCATGTGATTTTGGCAGTCGAACGAGAGGAACACTGAAGCAGAAACCAGCCTTTGGGGCGTGTTTTCAGATCATAATTCAATACTGTAGGTGCAGCTTTTGTGATAATATACTGCTCATTTATTCGGCTCTTTAATTTACCACAATTTTCTGCCCTCACTCACGCTAGGAGGATCAATTATCAGCGAACGCCACACTGTCTGCATGTGTTGATGCACTGCAGATCAATGGGAAGATTTACAGTGTTGAAAAACTGATGATGAAGTGAGAGTGGATCACAATGAGGATATTTTATCTGAAATACACAGATTTCTTTTATGGTTTGACGATGAGGCAAACTTTTCCCTGCATCTAAACATGACTTACTTTTAACAGGACGGATGTTAGTTGTAGGTGCAATAGTTGTAGTAGTTGTGCTGCTGGTTGTTGCAGAGCTGCTTAGTGAGGTGTTCGGAGCGGCGGTGGAGTTTGTATCGATGGAAATGCTGGCTTCAATAATTGTCGAATTGCTCGGTTCTGCTCCAAAGGTAAAGAGGGAACCTGTAGAGAGGACAATAAACAGCTGTTATTATATGATGTGGTCCTGATGTGAAAAATATAGAAATAAAAACAAACATCAGATTGCAGTGGAAGCAACACTACAGTAAGACTGTACCATGGTCTTGAGAATATTTGGAAATATGAAGTACAGATGTTTCCTGGAGATGGCTTGACAATGAGCTTGAACCTTCAATTGACGTAAAGTGACTGTGCTGAGACTTACTTTTAACTGGAGGGATGTTAGTTGTGGGTGCAATCGTTGTGGTAGTTGTGCTGCTGGTTGTTGCAGAGCTGCTTGGTGAGGTGTTCGGAGTGGCGGTGGAGTTCGCATCAATGGAAATGCTGGCTTCAATAATTGTCGAATTGCCCGGTCCTGCTCCAAATGTAAAGAGGGAACCTGCAGAGAGAATACACTGATCAGCCATAACATTATGACCACTGACAGGTGAAGTGAATTACATTGACTATCTTGTTACAATGGCACCTGGTAGTGGGTGGGATATATAAGACAGCAAGTGAACATTTTGTCCTTGAAGTTGATGTGTTGGAAGCAGAAAAAGTGGGCAAGTGTAAGGATGTGAGCGACTTTGACAAGGACCAAATTGTGACAGCTAGACAACCGGGTCAGAGCATCTCCAGAACTGCAGCTCTTGTGGGATGTTCCCGCTCTGCAGTGGTCAGGACCTACCAGAAGTGGTCCAAGGAAGGAAAACCGGTGAACCGGCGACAGGGTCAGACCCGAGGCTCATTGATGCACGTGGGGAGTGAAGCGTTGTCAGATCCAATAGAAGAGCTGCTGGAGCTCAAATTGCCGAAAAAGTGAATGCATGTTCCGATAGAAAGGTGTCAGAACACACAGTTCATCGCAGTTTGTTGCGTAGCCGCACACCAGTCAGGGTGCATATGCTGACCTAGCGCCTACAAGGGGCACGTGAGCATCAGAACTGGACCACGTAGCAATGGAAGAAGGTGGCCCAATCTGATGAATCACGTTTTCTTTTACATCATGTGGATGGCAACGAGTTTGAGGTGTTGACTCGGCTTCCAAATTCTCCAGATCTCAATCCAATGGAGCATCTGTGGGATGTGCTGGACAAACAAGTCCGATCCATGGAGGCCCCACCTTGCAACTTATACAGGACTTAGAGGATCTGCTACTGATGGCTTGGTGCCAGATACCACAGCAGACCTTCAGAGGTCTAGTGGAGTCCATTCCTCGACGGGTCAGGGCTGTTTTGGCGGCAAAAAGAGGACCTACTCAATATTAGGCAGGTGGTCATAATGTTATGGCTGATCGGTGTATATATACGTATATATAAATAGAAATAACAACAAATCCCAGCAGGAATATAATAACAAAAATAGGTTCTAAACTCCCCACTGAGTACCACAGACATACTAAAACAGGAATATAAAGACTAGATATATCATTGTGTTGTGATTTTCTTTCAACGTAAGGGCAACCAGGTGTCACATATCCTGCCTGAGGGTTAGTCCCAGTTATCTGTACAGCTGTATGATCATGTGGCTTCAATGTGGTATCGATGCTTCATTGAGTAACTGCTACACAACAATAGTAACAGGGTCAAGCATCCACTAAAAGGATAGAGAGACCAAAGCACTATAAATACATACAGCAGGTCTCCTGATGACACGCAAGCACAACTAGAGGAGCTCCCACATACAGGAAGGGGGGTTTGGTGTAAGAATAAAAACAATTATAAGAAATATGGTTATTTTTCCTCCTTTTTTTCTCTTAAGAAACACAAATGCTCTGTCTGATAGGATGAGATCAAAGAAATCTCTATATCTATCGCCTTTTTTTCCACTTTAAAAATGTACAACACAGAAAGGCATCAAAATAACACTTTAGTTTAAATATATTGAGTACTAAAAAGCATAATATTAAGAATCAATGACACCATAGATGATAAAAACAGAACTAGAGCTGCAACAGTTAATCGATTAGTTGTCAAATAATTAAATTAATGTCAACTATTTTGATAATCGATTAACCAGTTTGAGTAATTTTTTAAGAAAAAAAAGTTTAAAAAAAATCTCTGATTCCAGCTTTATAGACCAAACAGATAAATAAATAAATTAATAATTAAATAAATAAATGGAGCAGGGAACAAACTCTCTTTAGGATTAAATTACCCTTAAATTAAATAATTTAAATAACCAGATACAGGCTCAGGCCCACTAATCAATTAATGGAGAAAATAATCCACAGATTTATGGACAATAAAATAATCATTAGCTGCAGCCCTAAACAAAACACTATCAAACACAAGAAGTTCAATACGACTAATAAAATGAATAGGGAGCACCATATATATAAAACACTGAAGATTTTGATAGGAGATAATTGTCATTGCAAGTCATATCCAGTGAATAAATATTAAACAGGGGACATTACTGATGAATCATTAATAGTGTAGAAATGTTTCAGACAAATAAAAAACACATTTTCCTTCAATATTAGTGACTCACCGCTTATGAGGAAGATTGTATCCCAGAAGATCCGAGTCATCATGTCGACTATGTGGTCTAAAGTGAAGCAAAGTGACGGACAGCTGCTCCGAGATGCGGGTTAGTGTTGAGGAACCACATTAGTCACATTAGTGTTGCAGCAGCACAGTTAACATATTCAGTCCTGTGATCACAGAGCACACCTCCACATTAATGAGATCTACACACATCTGATCGATGGTTGTTGAAAAATAACTGTGGTCGAGTTTTTTCTTTTCTTTTTCTTTTTTTAAGCCAAAAGCAGGAGAGAGTCCTCCAGCAGGATGTCCGAGCGTTTAACTTCTCTGTGTTCAATTGAGGAAACTCGTGTAATCCTGTCAGAGGCTGACCAATTAGAGACAGAGAGACAGGGAGGGAGGGGTGTCATCTCATTATGGACTCAATATTAGCACTCAATATGGGCTTTTTTTGGAGCCTGTTTATGAGCTGCGTCTGAGCCTGTATCTGAATATTTTATATATATATTATTTAATTTAGGGGTCATTTAATCTTAAAGAGAGTTTGTGTCCTGCTCTATTTATTTATTTATTGCCATTTGCAGGACATAATGCAACACAATGAATTATTGTGTAGTAGTATTTATTTATTTGTTTATTTGTTAATATTATTATCATTATTTTATTTTATTTATTTTTCTAATTCTTTCTTTAGCTATTTTTTATTATGAGTGATTTTTGTGTATTTTTTGTTTATTATTATTATTATTATTATTTGTATTATTATTTTTAGTGACAGTAGTATTATTTATTTATTTATTATTATTATTATTTTTATTTTTATTTTATTTTTTATTATTATTTTTTTTATTCTTTCTTTCTTTATTTTTTATTATGAGTGAAAACAGGGTAATTTAATCTTAAAGAGAGTTTGTGCCCTGCTCCATTTATTTATTTATTGCCATTTGCAGGACATAATGCAACACAATTAATTATTGTGTAGTAGTATTTATTTATTTATTTGTTTGTTTGTTTGTTTATTTATTATTATTATTATTATTATTATTATTGTTATTGTTATTGTTATTATTTTATTTTTGTGTATGTTTTTGTTTATTATTATTATCATTATTATTTGTAGTAGTAGTAGTAGTAGTAGTATTTATGTATTATTATTATTATTATTTATTAATTATATTATTATTTATTAATTTCTTTATTTAATTTACTAACTTTATTTTTTTATTTTTTTTATGAGTGAAAAACATGAGATTTTGGGCTGTATAAATAGAATTGATTGAAAAAAGTTAACTGATTTAAATGTATTTCTTTATCACTGGGGATTTAAAATTGATAAAAGTTTTATTTTATTAATTTTCTTCCTTTAAAGCTGTGAGACCTAAAAATAGTGTTGCTGGTCCGTCTGTTCATTCATCTGTCCAACAGTTCTTGGTCCAGACAGAGCGAGATATTTCCACAACTACTGGCCAGATTCCTGTGAAATGGTGGTGTGGATATTCATGGACTCCAACAAATAATCACTAATGTCTTTGGTGATTCTCTGACCTTTAGTGAATAGTGCCACTAAGTCCATGAAAGCTGTCAGACTTTCCATGAAAGTGCAGCAGAGAAATGCTTCAGACAAACTGACTGGGAAACTGTGCACCCTGTGTTTCAATAATGGAGGTAGTGCATGAAGTCATTCACTGCTCATCTGAAGTTCATAATGCAACTGAAACTGATCACTTTAATGATGAAGTAGCCTCCTTTTCTTTTTTAAAAAAAAATGGATGTAAGTATCCATCAATTGATGCAGTTTAGTGACTTGTTCAGTGGATTGAATGTCTGATGTTGAGATGCTCAACATAACAGCAAACACAGAGCAAGAGTGAGCAACATTTCAAACCAGCTCCATCTGCTGGACATAAACAAGCACAAGTGTTTCCTTCAGTCATAATAATAATAATACAATCTAGATTATGTGACAACATATTGTTTCAGAAGAAGAGGAGACATCAATTAATACAAAATAATTAGGACGTAGCAGTACAGTTTAGTCAAAATCCTCTCTTAAACCCTCAAATAGATGCAAGTTGTCCCAAAATCGTCAGGTTCACTGCATGTCAGAATTTGATTACCTACAAATTTGTTGAGGAATTTATGCCACTTAAGTGCAATATCAATAAAGACATGTTCTGCTTTATATTATATTATCTAATATTGTGGTCCTGTGTGTCTTAGGGACAAAATATTTTTTACTTCACTTTCATGTTTAAATAGACAGAGCACCGCTTTCACTTCCATGTTGTGCTACATTCCTGCTAATGTACGCATCTTTGCATAAAAATAATTCTTGTCTTTATTCACGGTGCATCTCCTAGAAGCAAAATGAAATTGTACCAAAACTTTTTACCCAAAACGAAATCAACAGAACACTGTTTTCACTTTCACATTGGGCTACATTCCTGCTAATTAACAGATGTTTGCATCAAAATAAGACTTAAAGTAGTCCTTCTTCACATTAATTCAGTGCATGCATTTTCATTTTGCCCATCTGCTCTACAGTTTATTATTCTTCTGCTCTGGACTGCAGCCACAACATTCAGGAAAGTTTTATTTCACAGGCTGTCATTGACCCAGGTGAGCTTACCGGGGGGTAATAATAAGTAATATCGCGGGTTCAGGCGTCAAAAAGTGACAAAGCAGCGTTCCAAGTAAGTTATTCATAAATTACAGAAACATTACGTGCAATAGTCCACTTTGTCTTCCCCTCTCTTCCAAACACACACACACACACCAACCATGGTGGAAGAGCGTCATTTTAACACATTCCGTGCTACCGCCACATAAGAGGTCAAGAGGTCATTTCACTGTGAGATCACATTGTTTATGAAGCGTTTGATTTGATATGCAGCGGAGTTTTCCATGAGTGGAGCATTTTAAACTTCAATATCGCAGTCCATCATGTTCATTTAATTGTGGGAAGCCAAAATCCTGATCGTGATTAATATTCAATTAATTGTGCAGCCATAATTATTAGGGATGTGCATTCCAAGCAAAAATACTATTCGATAATCACTGGGAATTAGTCAATTTTCTTTCGAAAATCGCCGCAATCCCCTAATTTCCATAATAATCTAATATTATGGTCCTGTGTGGAAATCTAGATTTAAAATCTTGACGATTTTAGCGTATTTTGTGCATTTTCCTTAAATAAAGTTGCAGACACAAACCGATGCAAACCCTGGGGCATCAGGTGTTGGCTGGGGGGTCAATAGGGCATGTAATAACGTCTTGGTGTACTTGAAGAACATAGTTTTTTTAATGGAATAATGTTTTTATTTATTTTTTTATTATTACTTTTAAGTCAAACTTGAACTAAATTAGAAAACAAAACACTTGAATGCAGACAATTTGAACATGTGAAATCAATGTTTACCCATGAGAGATGAAATTGCATAAATTATAGGCTTGTTGTTCTTTTCATGAAATAAATAGAAACATGTTTAAACTGCACGTATAGTGTGCAGGTGATTTATTCATATTTACGATATTGAGAGTTATCTATTTATGTATTAAGCGAATGAATCCCCAGGTGTCAGCAGCCACCACCTCCCTCTTGCACCTGAACATGGTGGTTGATGAGAAACCTCACTAACCTCACTGCGCATGCGTCGTTGCTCTGAGGTAATTTACCAACTGTAGGTAGACTGCAGCCAATCACCAGAGGCCGCCACATGCACGCTTTAAGCGCGTGCTCGAGCTGGTGCTGGAGGGCATCGTTATTTAGGAGGTGGGCTGAGGGAGCTGTGTGCTTTGTTACTCCATCAAGTCTCTTTTTTATTTATTTTTTTCCTTTTTACTACCTCTTTCAATTAACTATGTCGCCTGCTGGTGCTCAGAAGGTAAATTAGCACATTTTACTTTTCAATAATGAAACTATCAGAGTTTAATGTTGTTTAATGTGTATACTCTGGTGTCATTATGAAGCAAATTCTTGCATTACTTATCGTTCCTACGAGGTGCAGTGCTATTTGAAGCTGTTTTGTTTTTTTTAATGTGATTTTATTTTACACATGACCTTGCATTATAAGTGACAACAAAACAACTATCACCCTCAGTTTATTACATTTACTTATTATTATTTTTATTGACGTATTTGTAGCCTACTTTACTTGAATATGTCCATGTTATGTTATGTTATACTTCTAGGCACTTTTCACTCCACTACATTTATCTGACAGCTTAACTTATTTTCCAGATTTAGATTATTAATATAAAATTTGAATTAACTAATAAATGATGATATATTAGTATAGGTTAATCTGCCGAGCAGTATATAAAGTAATAGAAATTAGCCCCACCAAGTACACATTAATGCCTCACTAATTAAAATCCAGTAATTAATAATAAGCTATAATATGATTCAGAAATGGGCCACTCTGCATAATGAGTACTTTTTGTAGTTTCAGTATATTTTGATTCTACAACTTTTGAACTTTTACTTGATTTTGAGTGCAGGACTTTCACCTGTAACTGAGTGTTTTTACACTGTGGTATTGCTACTTGTACTTACAATAAGTAAAAGATCTGACTTGTTCCACCACTGATGACCCTGTGCAGACTAAACTTAGAGAAGAAACATCAGACATGATGCAGGTGTCCTATTATTGTCATATATTGCAGGTGTAATTCTGATATTGTCTCACAGGGTTGTAGGTTACAGAAACAAATTGATCAAATGGAGGAGATGCAGTGATTTTAGCAAATCAGTGGGCTGTACTTGAAAAGATAATTGTGTACAAACTAGGGCTGTCAATCGATTAAACGCAAATTTATCGTACCTTTTTTATCTGTTCCAAATGCACCTTAAAGGGAGATTTGTCAAGTATTTAATACTCTTATCAACATGGAGTGGACAAATATGCTGCTTTATGCAAATGTTTGTTTATATTTATAACTGGAAATCAATTAACAACACAAAACAATGACAAATATTATCCAGAAACCCTCACAGGTACTGCATTTAGCATAAAACATATGCTCCAATCATAACATGTCAAACTGCAGCCCAACAGACAACAACAGCTGTCAGTGTGTCAGTGTGCTGACTTGACTATGACTTGCCCCAAACTGCATGTCATGATCATAAAGTGGGCATGTCTGTAAAGGGGAGACTTGTGGGTACTCATAGAACCCATGTACATTCACATATCTGGAGGTCAGAGGTCAAGGGACACCTTTTGAAAATGGCCATGACAGTTTTTCCTCTTCTTGATTAGGTTTTTCTAGTTTCATATGATACCACTATCTTCACTCTAGCTTTAAAACTGAGCTCGCTACAACCTCCGAAAGACCAATTGCGCTAATGCATTATCGCGTTAACTTTGACAGCCCTAGTATAAACTAATGTAATCTATCTGTTTGTATAAACAGAGCAGTTCTCTGACATTGGTGCTAATGGTTGCGTCTGCAGCCTTTGGAGGAACTCTTCAATATGGCTACAACCTCGCCATCATGAATGCTCCCACAACTGTGAGTTTTTGAGTCTAAGAGTCAAACGTTATTCATGTATGTTTGTGTTTTCAAGCAGCCGAGTTCCCAGTGTTCCCAAGTGTTGAAATATCTATATTTCAACACTTATTGACAGAGCTGACGAGGTGCTGTGTTTAAAAAGTGTTAAGTTACGTCTACCACTGTGAACATAAACTAACCTTGTGTTGAATTGATACTGATGATACTTATCTGTGTATTTCTTGTGTGTGTGTTCCCTGTTGCACTGAGCGGTGCAGACCTGCATCACTGTTACTTCACATTGTGGTCACAGTGACACAATGGCACAAACAAGAATAAGGCTACTTGTGTCTGTGATTAGTCGTTCTCGTTGTATCGCATCCAGTTTTATTTTAGATTTATAGAAACTAATTCTAGGATCTTTCCTCATTGTTTCATTAAGCCGAGCAGCTGCACTCACTAATAAAGAACTTCCATCAACAACAAGCAAATGTTTTATTCTGATCACAGTTAAATTGATTCGTTGATGCTGCGAGAATTAGAGTCAAGCTTCTCACCACCAAAATGTAGACACACAGACGGATAAACTGAGGTAATAAGTGTCGGCTTTAACCGCTGCTCTGTGTGTTTGTGTTTGGTTAACTCAGTGAGACTTTAACGGTTGACTGTCTTTGTCTTTGCGTGGAGTTTGTATGTTCTCCCTGTGTTAGCGTAGGGTTTTTACCGGGTTCTCTGGGTTCCTCACACAGTCCAAAGACATGCAGGTTAATAGTTGACTCTAAATTGCTCATAGGTGTGAATGTTAGCATGACTGATAGTCTGTCTCTACGTGTCAGCCCTGTGATAGTCTGGCGACTTGTCCAGGGTGTAACCCGCCTTCGCCCAATGTCAGCTGGGATCAGCTCCAGCCAATAATGGATGGATGTCTTTGTGTTTTCCTCACAGTTTATTCAAACCTTTATCAATGAGACGTTCTTGGAGCGCTGGGACTTCCAGCTGGAGGACTACCAGGTGACTCTGCTCTGGACAATTATTGTCTCCATCTTCTGTTTGGGGGGCTTTGCAGGGGCTCTTATCGCAGGACCTATGACCATACGCTTCGGCAGGTAATATAAGATGCTGCGTCATGCAGAGAGTGAATGATTGACCTTGACCTTTGAATGAATGAATAAGTGAATGAAGAGATTGTTCATTTACTTTCCTCTGTCACTTGTGTTCATACATATGACCCTGGATTGAGTTTTGGAACTCATATGCGTCAATCATGCTTCCATACTGCATCTAATTACTGTAATTGACTTTAAAGTTTTTATTTTTATTATTATTGTGAAAAAATCCCATTCCCAAAGACCATTCATTCCTACTGATAAAGTACATTTTTAAAAACGAGTCACAAAAACAATATTTAATTTTTTAAAAAAAGGCTAAATAATGTCTTGGGCACTTTTAGCAGACGTTATTCAAATGTGAGTAAATAGTGCATTTATTTGGGCACTATTTTCAGATACGGATGAATACACATTTGATGCTCTGTTAAGTTTTTACAGTAGTGGGACGGTGTACTTTATGTGTGACTCTAAATATACTACTGTTTATCATAATGAAGGAATATATCACCCAGTGTGTTTTTGGTAGGTTTTGGACAATAATGGAGCTATATGGCACAGATGAGTGAGATATATCAAGCTTTAAAGGTGCTCCATACGATATCCAGAGCATTAATATAGCATCAAACAACTATTTTCTATGTAAAGCTATAGAGGAGTAATGTCTACCTGAGCAGAGAATGAAGTTGCTCTTCCTCTGTCTGTGTTGTGATCCAAGCTTTTCCGAGCTTTGTCGCTGGCCACGCATGCTTTTCGTGCATGTGCCCCACTGGCTAGCTCACGGCGCCGCGTTGCACTGCACTCATACAGTGGTTGCAACTGATAACGCCCTCCCAACCGATGGCGCCATTGCGGCAGTGTAGCACCCACTCTCCGGTTCGGTGTGGGGCAATAGAAATGCTCCCAATCTCACATTTAGCACCTTTAACTACATAGATAATGCCAGTAGGATATATCCATTGCTGGTTTTGGCATTATATTAATGATTTCCATACAATAAATCTATCAACATGGTATCCCTGAAATATGGCCAAACGGAAGATCCATGAGTCTGTATTTCATGAGACTGAATATCTCGTTGACCACCAAAAGTTGTTATCAATCTGTTAATGTTGTCCTCTTTTCCCTTCCCAAGGAAGAAATGTCTGTTGTTGAACAACATTTTCCTTCTGACTGGAGCGCTCCTAGCTCTTACAAGTAGAGCTGCCAAGTCTTTTGAGATGATCATTATCTCACGGGTCCTGGTTGGAATAAATTCGGGTATGTCACTAAATGTTTATTGTTTACATACAAATACCTGTTATACTGCCGTAATGATCTTTTAAAACTTGATTTACTTAACTGAAAGCCACTGTGTGTTTCGCAGGGATCAGCATGAATGTGCAACCCATGTATTTTGGAGAAAGTGCACCAAAGCACCTAAGAGGGGCCGTCTCCTTGTCGTCAGCTGTTTTCACAGCGTTTGGTGTTGTGTTAGGACAGGTGGTCGGACTCAGGTACTGTATGGACACTGTCTGCAATAAAATAATAAAAGAATATATGCTTTAGATTTCAAAGATATCCACAGTAATGCTCTGGATTATTTATTTATAGAGAGATCCTAGGCAGTGAGCCGTGTTGGCAGTATCTTCTTGCCAGTAATGCCATTCCTGGCTTCGTCCAGCTCCTCACGCTGCCGTGGTTCCCTGAGAGCCCCAGATACCTGCTCATCGACAGGGGGGACAAGGAAGCTTGTATCAACGGTGGGTACTGTGATATGTCAACGAAGTAACTAAGCACTTTTACTCAAGTACTTTTAATGTGCTTGAGTATTTCCATTTTATGCTGCTTTATACTTCTACTTCGGTACATTTAAGAGGGAAATATTGTACTTTTTACTCCACTACATTTGTCTGACAGCTTCAGTTACTAGTTACTTTTAATATTAAGATTTTACATTTTAAAAAAAAGATATCAGAAGCCTATAAAATACAATGTACTGTTAAAGATTAAACCAGAGGTTCACAACTTTTTTGACTTTTGACAAATTACAAAAAAGCAGTTGGGGCCCCTCGTCATGTTCCAGATGTCTATGAGTTGTTAGCAGTTCCACCAAAGAGACATTTCCCCTCTGAACTTCTCAGATGAGTGTCTATTTGCACCCAGGTGAAAATTGTCACGCAGCAGCTATTCGTACATTACACCCGGTAATACTAGTATAAAGAGCGACAAAGAACATGCAAGGAGTAGGCTGTGGTGTAATGGGTCAAGAGAATGGGTCAATCTGAGGACTAACACCCTGGAGTCTGGGGTTTGAGTCCTGTAAGAACTATTTTTCACTTAGTTGACTTTCAGTTTTCAGTCGCAGTTTGGTTAGGGTTAGGCACCAAAACTACATGGCTAGGTTTAGGACAAATATGCATACAGTACATATACACATAGGTATCTAATGTGTGCCTGGGTTGGGTGCAAATAGTATTGTTGGCTACGGACACCTGGGTGCTAATAGCATCTGCCTTCATTTAAATAACTGTTCAAATTATACAATATTTCATCAAAAGGCATACATTGAAGAAAAGCCCCACATTTGAATACAGATTTGGTTTGCAAAATTTGTTTTTTTTTCTGATTTCTTCTCCCATAAATCCCCTCAACCCCCCAGATTTAACTTGTGACCCCTGGAGTGTAACTGTGTATAAAGTAGTTAAAATTAGTTCCAACTCAACATTAAAATGCTACATATGCATTGTTGAATCAGCACTGAAAATTGAATAATGTCATATACTGTATTTTAATACATCAGTCACAGGGACCAATTTACTGCACTGCAGAGTGCATTTTGCTGCTAATACTTTTACTTAAGTGGGAGTTTGAATGCAGGACTTTTAAATTGTTGTATTGAGTGCTCTTCCACCACTGCTGTCAACTCAGCACATGAAATTATATTAAACATCTTTTATATATAAGAAACGTACAGAATAATAAGTCACAAAAACTTCTGAGGTCATTTACGTTGTGTTTTTTTTTCTTGGTCAGCTTTGAGACGGCTGCGAGGCTGCGAGGTCCAGAGCAGCGAGCTCGATGAGATCCTGCAGGAACAGGCTGAAACCAAAGGCACGAGGCCCCGTCGACCCTGGGAGCTTTTTACTGATCGCTCGGTGCGCTGGCAGCTCATCTCTGTCATGATCATCAGCAGCGCCATGCAGCTCTGTGGAAACGACTCGGTAAGAGGAAAAGAGTACGTTGGGTGTCTCTATAGAAAATATTGTTATATAACCCATGAGGGTCAGTGTCACTGATACTGAGCTACAGTAACAGTATCAGGTGTTCTTTTGGCATCTGCAATGTCAGAAGGTTGATTAGAAATTTGAGATGATCCATCAGCGGTTTGTGTCGTGTGTCTTACGTTCCTGCAGGTCGTGTTAATAATGTATGGTGGTGATGAAGCACCGTCCCATGCTGTAATGTCCACTGAACAATGTGTGACAACAGCTTATTGCTTTGACTGAAAGGCTTTGTCGTCCCTTTGTCATTTTCGCTCTGTATACTTGTGGGTTAATAACAGGTCTGAACTGATTATCAGAGCTGCAACAAGTTGCATCAGAAAATGCTGACTAAACACTTGTGTGTTTCAAGGCTTTTAACCACATGCTCGGCAGTTTTAGGGTGGTGGGCAGGGTATTAACATAGTTGTACAAAATGCTGGCTTAATCCGCTTATTAACAGCTGAACCACTTGTAATGATGCTCTGCAGCACTTTAATGTTTTCTTATGTTCTTTTTTCTTTCAGATTTACTTCTATGCATCATATGTGTTCAAAGAGGCTGGAATATCTGATGATAAAATCCAATACATCACAATTGGCACGGGTGCATGTGAATTCACAGCCTGTATAATGTGTGTAAGTATTCGTCATTAAAGCATGTGTTATGTAAGCGGCTAGAGGTTGTTTGCATTCCTCTAAAAGCTTTAATGCAAACTAAGTAAGGGATAATGTACAGCGAGCTAGTCATTGTTGTGAAAGAAACCCCGACCGCAACCCGGAAAATTACCATAAATTCATAAATAACACAAGTCAGACACAACATAATTCTCAAAATCAATTATTGATTATCATATTCAGAGCATGTTTGCTGTACATTAATATTATCTATTCATTCATCAACAGGAAGTTCCTGATTTGTATTTGTTCAGTGGATGCTGCTCTGTACCTTACTTTTAAGCCTTAAATATAATTTATTATAATTAAATATGTAGTCTGATGTCCATATTTTGATATTTTCAGAACTTGCTGATAGACCGGAAAGGTCGGAGGTTCCTGCTGATTGGAGGGTACATCCTCATGACCGTCTGGGCTGTTGTCTTCACTATTGCTCTGTCGTTTGAGGTATTATAAATCACTTAACATTTCCAATGACAAATAATGCATGTGGAGTATCACAAGTCTATGTGCGACCTATGAAATATAAAAGTGATCTGGTTTATTTTCTTCTTGCTTGTGAGTTGCTCACTGTGTATATTTTACTTTCTTCCCCACATGCAAACAGCACTACATATCCTGGATGCCATACCTGAGCATGGCCTGCATCTTTACCTACATCCTCAGCTTCGGCATGGGACCAGGTCAGTTTCAATGGCATCTCAAGTTGCTTTAATGAAATGAAAATAAACACAGTTATCAGATGGACCAGGTAAATACACACATTTCAGTAATACCTCTTCAATACAGTATTTTTTCTCACCTGCCGCGGTGAACTATTTAAACTCTAAATGTAACTTTGATGTTAAGAGTCATTTCACATGAAACGAGCCATAAACAAAATGAAGCTCCCTGTAATTAAACATGACAGCTGGTTCATTTGCATAAAAATTCAAATAGTCTCCTCAGCGCACATTTCAGGTGATTTACACTCTTATCAGCTAAAACTAATTAAACAGTTCTGCAATAAATTCGACCTTCATGAAGGTTATGATGTTCAGTTTCTGTTGAAACTGTTTATAGAGCTGTTGTTGTATGACATACTGTATATATAGTGTTACAGTACTCCAGCGGTCTCAAGACCACTTTTTGAAGGTCTCGTCTCGGAATCGTTTCTATTTTTACTCGGTCTTGTCTCCATGTCAGACAAAGAGGACTCTATATTCTTATGTTTTAACATAATTACTGTCATTGCTCATAGAAAACAAAGGACACATAAAATTCATCTGCCTTTTTATTATTTTAACAAGATATTTCACATGAAAGAGGATCTTCATTAGTTTTCTGTGGTTGTTTTTATGGGATTGTGGATCTCTCCGATCAATTTGAGGAGTGCCTCTGGTTTGCATTTTCCACATTTTATCTAAGTGTGTCATGCAGTGTTGGACTCGCACTGGTCTGGTCTTGGTCTTGACTTGGTCTCGGTCTAGGTGGTCTTGACTACAACATTGCGTATATAATAGACATGCATGTCAGTAAAACATAATCATCAATACTATGAGGAATCTTTATGAATTGCTTTCCTGAAGGCATCTTCAAACCTAAAAGTACTGAAATACTTTGAAGTCACAGCGAAGTGACTGTGTACTCCTGTCTTGCACTGACAAATGTGATATTTTAAACTTATATTTTACCGTGTAAGTTCATTTGATAGCTTAAATACATGTCAATCCATCATGAAGCAACTTATTGCTTATCATGTGTTACCGAATATCCGATCTCCAGTGGGGGTCAGGCCATAACAGCTAATGTTTATATTTTTACTTCTATTTAAGTATGTGATGCTAGCTGCTGAAGCTATCTCTGATTTTCTCAGCTGGAGTGACGGGCATTCTGCCGACAGAGATCTTCAATCAGACGGCTCGGCCGGCAGCCTACATGATCGCTGGCTCCATGATGTGGCTCAACCTTTTCGTGACCGGGATGCTCTTTCCATTTCTAGTGGTCAGTCTATCACTGCATCCATCCATCCATTTAACAAACACACATACAGAGACCATGAACAAGCATACATACATTTAAAACAAAGTGCACATACATCTACAACATTATTAATAGGACAAAACTAAGGCACTATTTAATACATACTGGTTTATTGGTTGGTATTCTAAAGGGGATTACTGGTGCACACTGCTCTCACCCTCTCAGTGTCCTGTCTCCATCTAATAACAGATAAAAATGCTCAAAATTATAATTATTTTCTAAATGAATCATAACATCTTTCAACAACCTGACATGAGAAGGGCCCCCAATTAATTAAGAGACAACAAGCTAATGGGCAAGATAAAATGGAACACAAAAGACTTGTTAGAAACAGGAAAAGGTACCCTGTAGCGCCCCCCAGAGTTCAGCGTCTGAAACTGAGGAAATAAGGGACTATCTGTCAGGATGCTTTATCTCTGGTCCTACTGATCTCTCTAAGATATTGTCATGGTCCCATTGGGTTTTTGTTATAGTTTGTTTCCTGTTTTAGTTTGAAAGTCCTCTCTTCTTCTGTCTTGTCTCGTTTACTTCCTGCCTTTGTTTGCTTCTCGCCTCTATGTGATCGTTTGCCCCGCCCTGATCAGTCTCACCTGTTCCTCGTCAGCCCTGCTGTCACCTGTCCCTCGTTACCTCCGGTGTTGCCAGATTTGGCTGGTTTCCGTCCAACGGGGTTACTTTTGATTAAGTTGGGCTGGGAGTAATAGCGTTGGGCTGGTAGATAAAAGTTGAGCTGCTTTTGTCAACATTTGGTGGCAGATACAAAATTCAGTAAACTTCATTGTGTCCACTCGCTCATATTATTGACTATTGAGACATATTTAACTGACATAAGTGGTATTCAATTGTCGTTAGGGACAAAAGAGGACCTACTTACCTCGACGTCATCATCATTGACATTGACATGGGAATTAGTGTATTTGGTTGTCTGCCTGCACTCTTTGTGGGTTGTGATAGCCTATTTATCTAACATTTTATCTGTGGTTATTTAATGCCAATATGAAGTTTTGTATGCGCATGATGTGTTTCATATTGCGCATGTAATGGTTTTAAATGGGTTTCTAGCAAGGCTATAATTTGGGCTGTTTTTATTGAATTGGGCAGGTTTTAAGTTGAGATTGGGCTGGAAATTGGTCATCTCTCTCATCTCTTTGTGTATTTAATCTCTCAACGAGGGACAGGTGAAACTGATCAGGGCGGAGTTGGACAACCACACAGGCGGGAAACAAACAAAGACAAGACACAAGAGAGGAATTTCAAACTAAAACAGGAAACAAACTATAACAAAAACGTAGGACCATGACAGATATGGAAGGTTTTAGTTCATTCATTCCCACTAATATAAATCCTTTTTGAATTCTGCACATGTTTCTATATATAAGAAAAGAAAACGCACAAACGAGCTTGAAGGTCGTTAAGATTGAAGCAGACAGACATTTCAGTAGTAATTTCTGTAACTTCTTCCATCATTCTGACCGCTTTCTTTCCTTTCACAGAGCGAGTTGAGTCAGTACTGCTTCGTGCCTTTCGCAGCGGTCTGCCTGCTGTCAGCGCTGTTCGTCGGCCTGTTTCTGCCTGAGACCAACGGGAAGTCTCTGTCCGCCATCACAAGTGAATTCAACAAGCTCAACTACAAAGGCCAAGAGGACAAGTGTGCGTCGCAGACTCAAGCTCAGTATCAGCTGGGTGAAGTGTGTCTGTCCACGGCCTTGTAGACAGACCTTTTCCTCCTAAAACACACATACTGTCACATCCACTGTTTTATGCCTCAATGATCTGCTCGAGCTGGAAGACATCATGAACGGGAGAATGGATCTATTACCACCCCTTCATCTTGAGTGTGTTTTCTGTTGAGAGAATTTAAAGGACCTATCTTGACATCTTCACGTGTTGCACTTATGTTTTGCTACTTTGTGACACTGATTGACACGAGACAAAAGTAATTAAAACGGTAATGCATTTTATTACGAAAGTGTACAGTTTTTGTTTTTGTTTAATGGGACAAAGAATAAAGTCGTCGTCCGTGCTACCAGCCAAGCTATTAATGACTACGGCAAACTATGTCCTTGCTTTATCCTCTCATTTGGGAGGTCAAAGCTCAACATCAGCGACTTACAGAGTACTGAAGTCTTTGCTGTGTGGCAGGTGATGGACCAAATACCAGAGAATGTATTTAGAAACAAAGAGTTAATTTGCACCTTATTAATTGTAAACTACATCCATCAGTGTGCACACCTCATTCATAAAAAGAGGTATCATGAGGTTGAGCATTGATGTGTTTAGTAATGACATGAGTGGAATATGTGCAATTGTTTATGTTGACGTTTTTGTTTTAATGATCAAACTCGGAGCCAATAAAAGTATCTTATATTAACAACACTTTTCATATTTAATTTTTCAATGTGATCATCAAAAGTGCCTTTTATACATAATACAGTAATAAAGTCACATCAGATAGTATTTGTTTGAGTGTCAAAGCAAAGTTATTTTATTCACTGTTGGTTTGGTGAGCACAAATGCTCCTTTTCACCATCACACACATTCACGCTCACCACGACAATAAATAATCTTTAAATTCACTGTATTTCGTTTTTTTTATGTTAGAGTATTTTAACTGACGAACATAGTCTACGTCCCAAAGTTTCTAAATACAGCAAACTTGTAAGGCTGAATTTTTAGGAAATGTGTTTATTACCTATAAATATTGCCTATAAAAGTATACAAATTTTATCAACTGGCTCTCCTTGCTTGGAAACTATGTTACATACATCTCCTCACAGAACCATCATATGGAATAATGTTGGAAAAAAATATAGAAATATCTTTAAGCAAAATTGGGTTGACAAAGGTATAAATAAAAATAACAGAAATTACCCCCAATTAAACCAGATTTTTATGTGAGTTTAAAGAATATATCAAGACTCTCAAACTTATAAACACTACGAAAAGTCATAAAACTATCAAAATGGATGGTGAACTCTTTAAAGAAGAATAATGTATGCTTTTTTTTTTCTTATAATTGATATTTTGGAAGTTTATTTATCCCAATTACATTTTTTTAAAGTATCATTATTTCTATATACTTATCTAAATTCATCATCTTGTTTCTCTGTGCCATTATGTTGAGTAGGTGTCTGCAATGTTGGTACCAGGTGGTGCAGAATGCAACAGAAAGACTTGACGTAGGGAACACCTGAATGAATGAATGAATGAATGAAAGACTTTATTTCGAACATAAAAATAAATAAAAACCGATACAAAATAATAACAAACAAAACAAGAGTAATAGTGTCCAAAAAGGAGTAGGTATAGAAGTAAAACTTATATTTCCCTACCCCTTTCTCACTTCTCCTCTAATAACTCATATATCATAGAATGATAATATAATATAATATATAAACTATCCCAGATTTATTTACATCCCAAATTAAATATATGAACAGCATCCCAAGTTTATTTACAACCCACATATCCATCCGGAGTTAAAAAGTAGATATAAACCAACCCTTATCACAACTCTTCTTCATCCATATACTTCCCAAAAATATCTTTTTTGTATAGCTTTTTAAATTGATTTATATTTGTGCTCCGCTTCAACTCATCACCTAACCCATTCCACAAATCAACCCCACAGACTGAAATACACATACTCTTCTTTGTTGTACGAACACAAAGCTTTTAAAATTCAATTTTCCTCTTAACACCTCACTCCAGTCATGGCCGATTACACCGGCTCCACATTTGTTACAGAATTGATTACTTTTAAATCTCTACATGATCTGGCTTATTCTTCTCCGAGACCCCTCAAATCAGAGAATCAAATGTTGTTAAAAGTTCCTCGGTCCAGACTAAAAGCAGAGGGGGATCATGCTTTTACTATTCATTTACAAACAGCTGAGTAACAGCTGTACAGACTGGCTTTTGTATATCTGCTCAAGTCTTTATGTTGTTCTTAATGTTTGACCACTTTCTTGAAAACCTTGTTTTTATTACATTTTCCGTGTACGATGTTCTTTTAATTATTTTGTTATATAATTTGCTGTCTGTGCTCCTCTATTGTAAGGTGGTATTGTGAAGCATCTTGTAACTCTGGTTTTGAAAGGTGCTATTGACATAAGTTTATTATTTTCTCATGCTACTCAAAGCTCCTCCAGAGCCACAGGGAACATTATGCAACTTTATTCACAGGGAGGGTTCTTCTTCAATGAGTAACCTGATCGTCGTGTATAAAATCAGTTCAATGTGTTCATGTACTGTATTTACATAAGATGACTAGTGATGTACAACAATCTTAAAAATGCTGCAAATGATCCTCTCATCTACAAATCCAACCTGTGTGTCCTTTATCTGTCTTTTCCCTTTTGGCTTACATAATCTTGTAATTTTTTGTGTATTTTGTTTAGTTTTTTTAAGACACCTCCCTCCCACTAATGTCTAACCCTACTGCCAGGACTTATCACAGGAATCAACCAGACAGACCAGGTTGAATCTAGTACAGCGTTTGGTCACGCACGTCATGAACGTGATAATCTTGCTCTAATAACGTAAATGGACAACCAAAGTCTGGTGGTGAGTAACTTCACCTTTATATAAGATGGTCCTCTCCTGCTGCTCTGCAGACAGCATCAATGGAGCCAGCACAGAAAATGGACAATGCACCAAGAAAGGTACGTGAACACTGTTATAAGAAAACACTTTACCTGTGATCCAGTATTTCTAAATGCCTGCAAGTCAATTTGGATTTATATAACACATTTAAGTACAAGTATACTTAGTGTATGTAGCAACAAATGACGTGCAAATATACAAAATACATGCACTGGTGGAAGATGTATTTAGATTCTTTGTGAATTCTGCAAAATAAAAAATACTATTACGAGTAAAAGTCCTGCATTGAACATTTCAAGTTCTTGTGTTATTAGCTAAATGAGGCCTTCTTAAAGTTCAAAAGTAAAAGTACTCGTAAAGCAGAAAAATGGGCCCTTTAAGTGTATATTTTTATATAGCATAATCATCTTATCATATATATTATATTACTAATAACATTTTACTGTTGTAGTTGGACAAGGTGAAGCTCATTTTATATCATGTTTAATCTAATAAATACCTTTACATTTTTTTATCTCATCATATGATTTATATGTCTAGTTAAACTTGACTGTCTAGTTAAAAAAACAAGGCTGTTACTGTATATCTGATTCCCACTTTACTTTTCAGCTGCAGTACTGGAGGCTTTATCTGCTGGCGCTGGTGTTGGGTATTGGGGGGTCGTTTCAGTACGGGTTTCAAGTTTCTGTCATCGCTTCTCCAGCAGTGGTAACATTTCTATCAGTTAGACGCAAAGAATGCATGAAACCTGGAGCACAACCCTCTTTTCACTTTAGTTCGTTTCCCTTCTCCATTATTGTCATTATTGGTGTCGGCACACAGTCAGCGTAGATGGAGACATCACGGTCCTATTTTAGTCTTGTGCTGCTATTCTTCTAACAGACATGAGTAAGATCATTTAACACAGTCAATATTAATGTGGTTCTGTCAAATTCCTGTTTTGTTGTAGCTACATAGCACCAGAATAGTGTTTCTTATTGTTATAAAGAACACATCATTACATGCAAGATACAATGTCTACCTTTTACAACATTTTTGATGTAGTTTTATTTTAATGCTGGTATTCTCACTTAAATTGTATTAATTATATCTATTGTTTTATTATATTTATTACATGATGCATTTAAGATGGGATGTTGTGACACATATATTATTATTATTATTATTATTATTACTATTATACAAGATGGGGAGGGGTGTGACACATATTATTATTATAATATTCATATAATTTTAAAGTGAGACTGTGACATATGGTTGCCAGGGTGGCCACAAGTTACAGGATAATGATGAATACTAAGTGTTATAGTAGCATCAGGAGAGAAGAGTCATAAAATCAGCAAACTGGCAGAAAAATATCAAATTAATCCAAAATACATGTATTTTTTTTCACTGTGATGGATTATTTATCTGAAGCAACCAATCAGAAGACCACTTTAATAACATGTCACCTTGACCTCTGACCTTTCTGCAGCATGTTCAGAGTTTCGTGAACCACACATGGTTGTGGAGGTATGGAGCTCCAGTGGATGAGTCCACCAACCAGCTCATCTGGTCCTTCATCGTGGCGGTGTTGAGTCTCGGAGCCTGGGCCGGGGCTGTTCACAGTGGCAGCCTTCCCGTCACCTACGGCCGGTTAGACACACACACACACACACACACACACACTTAATCTGTAGCGTTAGATATGGTTGCTGATTAATGGCAAACACTCAACGATTACTTGCTGAATCATCTGTTTTTGAGTCAAAAGTCTGGTTAGCAAACTGGAAGAAAAAGAAAAACATTATGTTCACCTTTAGTACAACATTAATCTGTCGTCAGCATTTTCACATGATACAACAGGCAAGAATCAAGGGACAAAAAAGCAAATAAAGTATTGTTGGTAGTGGTAGGCCTACTATTTATATGATATTTAACCTATTAAACTTCAGGTTTTGGTACACTTATTCACTGCCTTGCTTAGAGTTAGATGAGAAGATGGATACTACTCTCTCGTCTGTGCGTTAAACGTGAAGGTAAAACCAGGAGACCTTTAATTCAGCTGAGCATACAGACTGGAAACAGCTATCGTTAGTCTGGCTCTGTGCAAAGATAAAAATAATCCCCCTACCAGCATTTGGCCAAGAAACAGTCTGGCCCATAACCCCCTGTAAAACCACAATTTCATTTTTTGTACAAACTAAACAAACGATATAACATGTTAAAGGGACTGTTTGTAACTTCTTACACGTATAGATCAATCCTGGTCAGTGTCCCATACACGCTCGCGTGTGGCTACGCTGTTCAAACTCAGACTCCAACACAAACTACACGGAAGCACCAAAACCTCAAAGTTATATCTAGTGAAGCCCGTCTGTTAAACAGTGTTGGCCGCGGTCGGAGAACGCGGGGGAGATTGTAGCTTTGGTTTCCAGGACCGGAGTCTCTGCTGTACTCTGCCTGCTTGCTTTCACTCACACACCGCGCTCGTTCTCGCTATATCGCTCTCACATGCATGCGCGCACACTCCACACTGCAGGAGAGCTAGTTTAGCTCTGAGAATATCGAGTGAATGTACAGTGGACGTTTGTGCAGAAATAAATGCTGCAGCTCCTCCAGACCAACAGAGGTTTTCCGTGTCTTGTGAAGTGACGGGGCTCTGCAGCGAGAAACGTTATCGTCTCCGACTGGGTGCCGGTGTCTCCCTTGTTCCTGGTCGGGAGGCTGAAGCAGGAAAAGCCAACACTAGGATCAGCAGTGATTCATGGAGAGACCTTCGTCTGGTCAGCTAACATTACTGCCAAGCAGGTGGAATATAGAGTGATATTGTGTTTTTTGCGGTGTGTCGCCTCACTGTTTGGAGCGATGCTCGTTCATGACTATTTAGAGCGAGCCCGACGCTGACTTTCGTTGACTTAACGGCCACAGGTGTCGCTGTTAACAAGCATTTCTGATTCTTACATAGAGTCCCTTTAATAATTAGTGATCTTTGTGCTGGTAGTGGCATACCATATTTTGTTACCTTTGGACAGAGCCAGGCTAGCTGTTTCCAGTGTTTGTGCTAAGCTAAGATAAGCTAACCAACTTAGCTTAGCATCTCAGCTAGAAAGTATGTGCATTTCCCAAAATGTTGAACTATTCTTTTAATAGAAGCAGATGTTGCAGTGGGTAGTATGCAACATAAAAGGTAAATTAAGTCAGTAGTGGATGTTTCTTTTGATTTTGCAGGAAAAAAGCTCTCTTGATCAACGACGTTGTGGCGATGGTCGCTGCTCTTCTCATGCTCTTCAGTCGCATGGCCAAATCTTTTGAGATGATCTTACTGGGAAGATTTCTCTATGGATATAATGTTGGTATGTGATGACGTGTATTGTGTGTTATCTTTTATTTTCTTTAGTTTTTTCTTCTCCTTTCTCTTCATCTTGTCTTTCTCTCCGCAGGTCTTGGCTTGAGCGTACACCTCATGTATCTCGGGGAGAGTTCTCCAAAGAAACTCAGAGGTTTCATGACTCTCACAGGCTCAATCTTCATCGGATTTGGAAAGGTCATTGGTCAAATAATTGGCATCAAGTAAGGACAGACTGATGGCACTTTAATAATCATACTCACTAAGTTATTTAGGAAGTTACAAGTTGTCCATTTACAGTTGTTCTGTCCTGAATTGTTTTTCTCGTTCCAGACTAAAGTGCAATACCGTATAAACCTTGTATTACTTAGTCAGGATGAGCAGCACACAGTGATGCATTAAGCTATCCTACTTACTGTATTTTAAGTGCCAATTTGTAGATCTACAGTATCTCCTTTTGTCCACGCTACCTAACAGATTGTCTTGGTCTCACACTGTGTTTAGGGAGCTGATGGGTACAGAGGAAATGTGGCCATATCTCTTAGCTCTTGGTGGTGTTCCTGCCATCCTGCAGTTTGTGACGCTGCTTTTCTTCCCTGAGGCACCTCGATACCTTTACATCGACAAAGGAGACACTGAAGGCTGCAAAAAAGGTGAGTGGACACAGCAGACTCTGTATCTATATAACCAAACTGCATTATAAAGTTTACTAAGACATTTTTGCAATGTTTAGATATTGAATTTGTCTTTTACCTCTCCTTCCTGTGAACTGAGCTTTCATCCACTATTCAGTGCTGTGATAGCGTTGACAACAAATGTTGGCCTGGATTAGTGTTGTCTGTAATAATGGCTTGTGCATCTAACACTTCCTGCAATTTGCACCGTACATCTTGTCCATTCTCGGCTGATTTGCTCCCTATTATTTTAAGCTTAACAATTTTGTTAAAGTAACAGTGTGTAACATTTACATTCACACTCACATTCACACCTACGGGACATTTAGAGTAGGAGTTCACTTAAGTTATTATAATTTATTCTGTGGGGGAAATGAATGTCTGTAACAAATTTCATTGCAATTCATCCAATAGTTGTCGACCACAAATGTCGACTTCATGGTGGCACTAAAGGAAACGTTGGAGGATCACTAAAATCAGTAGGATACATCATCTGGGAACCATGAATGTCTGCACCAAAAATTGTCATTGTTATTGTTCAATATTTCAATGATTATATGAAAACTGTGACCTGCTGGTGGCACTAGAAGAAAAGTCAGTGGCTCACCAAAGTCAGTATAATTAATCCTCTGGGGAACATGAATACGTGTACACAAATATAATGGCAATACATCCAACAGTTTTCTATCTGGACTAACTTTTCTGTCTGGGAAAACTCTAATTCTTGCTGCTCCGCAGATCATGAGATGCATGTGGCAGGTTTGTCAATCACCACCTACTCCTCCATTAAATATTAATAATAATAATAATAATAATAATACGTTTTCTTTAGTGTATAATCACCTGAAAATAAGAATTGTTGTGGTTTCCTTACCTTAGAAAGAGACGTTTATATCTATACTGTATATGGAGCGGGTCCACTTCACGGAGCCGGCTGCTATGTTTCTACAGTAGCCCAGAACGGACAAACCAAACACTGGCTCTAGAGAAGGCATTCACTTTTTCCAGTCAGCCACCGTAGTTTTCCTACATGTTTGGCACACTGGAGAAGCTTCAGTTGGTTGCAATCTACACCTTCACCACTAGATGCCACCAGATCCTACACAACTGCTCCTTTAAGTGGCTTCGGGTCAAGCAAAGACAGTCTACCAAACCACACTATTAAACCTCCAGTATAATCCAGGATGTGTGTGTGTGTGTATTTGCTTGTAAAAGCCTTGCAGTGGCTGTGGCAGGAGGAGAACTTGAAGCTGGAGCTGGACGACATGCAGAAAGAGAGAGAGAGCAGTCAGGGCGAGCAGGCCAAGACTGTGAAGGACGTGCTCACCTCTCGCTGTGTAAGGTGGCAGCTACTGACTCTGGTCATCCCCTGTGCTGGTGTTCAGCTCTGCGGCATCAACGCTGTAGGTTCATCTCAGCTTTACCCTTCATGATATATATGAATATATACATTATTAGCAACTGAGTTCTGGTTCGCACAGCATGTTCAATTTTCTGCTACGTCCAGTTTAATGGCCTCTAATATTTCATTCTCATCCAGCTGTATTTCTACGCCTTTGATATCTTCAAAGAGTCTGGAGTGCATGAAAGCCAGATGCATTACTTGGCCATTGGTATTGGAGCAACTGAGCTCATCACCGTATCACTGTGTGTAAGTATCTCTGCAAAGTAGAAACTGAAACTGAATCAAGAAATTACACTGACTGACCTGCGCAGGGACTACAGATGGAAATTATCTAAGAACAGTACAGCTAAGAAGCTGTGCACTGTCCCTGTCAAATGTATGAATAAATAAATGAATGAAAAAAATAAAAAAATAAAAAATAAATAAGTAAATTAATTAATTAAAATAAAATAAAATAAATTAAATTATATTAAATTAAATTAAATTAAATAATAGAAATTGGTAAAACAAAATAATTAAATTAGGAAAATGTGGACACCTTTCATATCCTATTTTTCCATAGTTACTGGGATAATAGTAGTAATAAAAGTGATAGCAGTGCCTCTTATGGGCTTATTTCTTAGAGTAATTTCTTTTTATATTGTGATTCCAGTGGTTTATCATTTTGCATTTTAAATGTGTTGTTGTAGCCTGTTGTAGGGAGGGATTGGTCACTTTTCAGAGGGCATACCTATTATGTGCATTATTTTGAGGGGTTTCTTTCCTGTATGTTGGGATACTACTTTTGTACATAACTTGGAAAATTCAATCAATAGATTTATATTAAAAAAAGAAATAGGTAAAAACATATTGTTTTGAAAGTGTGAAGTCCCGTGTGATGAAGAAGAAAAACATGTTTTATCCGACCTGTCTGTTGTGTCTCAGTCTTTCTTGATAGATCGTGCCGGCAGGAAGAAGCTGATGGGCTACGGCTATCTAATGATGGGTGTCACCATGGTTGCACTTACTGTCATGCTGTCCATCAAGGTAAATACACCCCAGCAGTACACCCTTCTCCACCCTGTGTTGTAGAGGCTAAATCATAAATGTTTTTTTCTTTTCATACAGCATCTGAATTCATGGATCCCGTATGTGAACATCGGCCTGATCTTTTGTGTCATCTGCATGTATGGAATTGGACCTTGTGAGTTGTTTCTGTTACTCGTTCACCTCAACACTGAAACATTTCAGATATCTTTTTGGGGATAATTAGCTAGTAACCTATTTGAAATTTCTTTGGAATTACTGCCAAATTACCCCAATATTTACCTCAAAATGTATCGAAAATTACTTTATTATAACCATTATTTAATAATTATATTCTAATATTTACCAATAGCTGGTAATTTATTTATTACATTTAATAATATAATAAAACATTTAATTTATTAGCAAATAACTTATTTGATATTTCTTTAAAAAGTCCCTGAATCATTACTTTTTGTGAGTGTCTTCTATTAGTTTTGGTTTTCCACCTCCGAAGAAGAGCAGCTCCGCTTCTCAAGCCCTATTTTAACCATTATATGCTATTTTAGCATATTATTATTAAATAGTGTTTTTTACTTTTATCTTTTTTAAAGCTGGAGTGTCTATGGCTCTTCCTGCTGACCTCTTCCTACAAGCCTGGCGTCCTTCTGCGTATGTGATCAGTGGGACGGTCAACTGGCTCTGCATGTTCCTTGTGGGGATGTTGTTTGGCTACATTGTGGTGAGATACCTGCTGTGTGTCATATGTTGCCTCAAATAATCCATACACATTATATCTCTATGTTTACATCATATCAGCTACTTTATTTAATACTCTGTTTTTCTGTGAATCCATGCAGGATGGACTCGGGCAGTTCTGCTTCCTGATTTTCGTGGTTTACACCATTTTCAGTGCAGCATTTCTGATATATTTTATCCCAGAGACCAAAGGAAAGACAATGGTAGAGATTATGGAGGACTTCAACAAACTGAATTACAAGAACAGGAGTGCTGAAATTGAAAGGACTGACAATGCTCTTGCAACTAAATTGTAACTTGTTTTTTTTATATAGTGTATTTATCATCTGTGGCATTTTTTGCATCAACATTTGAGTATGAACTCCTCAGTTTAACACAATATACAACAATGTCATTTATTGTGTGTCATTCAACACAAACATAAATGTATTTTATTATTATTATATTATTTTATTATTATTATTATTATTATTATTATTATCTATTAGTATGACCATCTAACAGATTAGATACGCAGAGTGCTGACAATAAGAATGTGAAGTCTGTAAATATATAAACATTTGCATCTGTATACTGTCTCGTTTAGTAGTTAACTGCTTAAAACGTGGCAAATACAGTATGTATGAAATTATCTAATTAGCTTTTTGTTCTGGTTGTTTGCTTTAATCTGCTCTCCTGCCTTCTTAGGTGGCGAATTACAGTTCTATGCTTACAAAAAAATGCTATTTTCTACTGTAAATAACACAATTTGACCACTTTATTCATTTTAATCAACATGAAACAACATTATTCATTTTAATCAACTAAAACAAAAAGGGTTTAATATATTGATTTAATGTGGAAGCAAATACTGTGGAATAAATATTCATATGTAGTCTTTTCATACAATTCATTTCAACTTCCAGCTTTGACAGTATTACAGTTTAGCCTCCAGTTTGTCTAGCAATGTCTTTCAGGTCTCCTCTCTTAGCTTCTCTAGGTGATGAAATTCAGCTTCCAATGCTGCCAGTGTTACATTTCAGCTCAGAAGATTGTGTGGGAAATATTTGTATTGGAGGGTCTAACATACTGAAAGAGAAGTGCTCTAACAAAACTATTAGGAACACACTCAGCTATGTGTCTGTCCCTTCATCTAAATGTTTTTGGTCTTCCATATTTGATGATAGTGGGAGAACGCTTGGAAAATGTGTGATAAATACTGTATTAATAACAAACTTAAGGAAAGTGTCTTTCAAGATATTACATATAATTTGTCCAGTAAAACTTGTGTTAGAAAGATTCAAGCTGGATATTGATTATAAGTGTGATTTCTGTGCACTTGAAGAAGAGAGTATTTCCCATCTATTTCTTCATTGTATATTACAAGAATGTTCTGGATTGATGTAGCCAACTTTCTACACAAGAAACTTAAGATGAATGTTGAAATAAATACTGTATGTTTGATGTAATGCTATATATTAATCAAGATAAGATAGAAAATAACATGCTGTATATAATACAATTATTTATTATTTTTGGCAAAATTTCATTCATAAGACAAAATGGTCAGGGACTAAGACAACTTTCCTGCATTTTATTAATGAATTTAAACAGTATAGCACCATCATACCACATATTAAAAATAAATAAGCCAGTAAGACTTATAAATTATTAAATGATTATAATATGATGTTTATAACATAAACACAAACCCTGGCATTATGAGATGTATATGTCATTGTTTTTGTTTTGTCTTCTCTTGTCTTTTTTTTGTTCGACTGTCTCTGTATCTGTACCTCTGTTAATGAGCATCAGTTCAATAAAGAAAGCTTGAAAAAAATGAGTTACATTTCAGCTCAGGTTTTCCAGCAGTGCAGTGCAATTTATTTCGGCATTCACGCCCTTTTTTGGGGGGTTTCAGTTTTTCGCTTAACTTAAAGCAACAAGAGAGCCCTTCAACTGTCCCATTGACTTCCGTGTCTTTTTACCTCATACTGTCGGGCAAAAACACAAATGTGGGGACTTTTCAAACTGCCATTTCTCAGGCATTATTACTTGATTTACACAAATGAAATATCAACACCTTCAGCAAAGTCTGTCAAAGTGAAAAACTTTCAGTGACTTACTGTATAGTTTGTGTGGCACCTCAGCAGGTGTCTCTGTGAGTTATCAGCATGTTCAGGTCCCACATACACAAACACAGATTGTCATTTGGCTGGTTACCTGCAGCAGTTTGTGGCTGTTTCTCATTGGTCTTTCTGACAGTTTGGACCTCTCTCTCATTTTTAAAGGTGCCATTGATAACATTGATAACAGTCAGCCACTAGAAGTCTCATTTTCCCTCCCTCGTTCCATTGCATTTACTTCACAACAAGTCGTTGCCAGACACAACGTCAATCTCAGCCATTTATCCGTTTTTTTCCCCACTAACTGACGACCCAGAGATACCACGTTATACCAACGTTGTTTTACTGTTGGCTCAGATATCGTCCACAGAGATAAACAAAACATTCATTTTGGACCCGCCAAAATAATTTTAATTATTAAATCACAATTTAAATTTGTTTAAATTTCAATTACACAATCAGAATCTTTATTTTTTCAGGAAAAGACGTACTTTTATTCGCCATCTTCTAAAAGCTCTGGGGACATTTTTATTTTAAATATACGTCTACATAAAAATGTTAATATAACCTTTAACTGTTAATAATTTCATTTTGCATTTTTAACACTGACCTGACACGTTGAGCAAGTCATGTAAATCACAGTAACTACCCCTACAGGCCTTTAATTTATACATGAATATAATGTTAGAATTAAATATGAATTAATGATTCATATTACCTGTACTTACTGGAATAGTAGCTGACAGACTCAGTGTTTGTCGACCGGTTTCAGTTAAACTTCACCACCAACACGGAAGCGCAGTAATAACTACAAAAGAAAAGTTAGGAGCTTTTTCAATTGCAATTTTATTTGCTGCTCATCTCTGTACCAACAAGAGAGATGAGACTCAATAACAGAGTACAAAAACAAATATCTATAGAAAAGTATGCTTATATTGAAATATGTCCAAAGACGTTATAACAAAACATGTAGCTCACATGTCTTAAGAGCAATCTTGTTGAGTACAATGATAAAATACCAAGTTAACATATTGTACATTTTCTGTGTGTGTTTTTATACAAAAGTGTCAATGCAAGTCACTCTGTACAATTCTTAACCTTTAGAAAAGAGAACCTTTTTTAATCCACTGCTGTGCACAATCAGTATTTGGAAGGCACTTTGCAACAGACCAAAAAGCAGAAAGCAAACACATTGAGGCCTAAATACTCAACGAAAACACCTTTTACACTTGAGTACCAACATGAGTTAAACAAAAAATCTGACGTCCCGGTGAAGAACACAAACAAAGGAGCATTATTTCCTTACAGCATCTTCCACTTGTTTTCAAATAATCAATAAAAAAAAAACAACCCTTATCACCTTTTAAGGAGTATATATATACTAGTGCAGAGTGGATCAAAAAAGGAGAAAAAAAACCAAACTTGGTCAAAGACGCGAGTCGTGCAGCTGGCAGTGTGAGCGCTACCAGAGCAGAGTGACAGTACGGCGAACAGCGAAACGTTTACTGCCACCAACCAGTGATCGACATTCAGTCCCCAAAGCTCAGCTCACATGCCACAACATGCAGTTTACACTTTCAATCAAATGGCCATAACTTAACATCCCTCCACATGATGGACAAGAAGAAAAAAAAAAAATCTATATATGTACAGGACCACCATTGACAAACACTGATCATACTGGTTTGTTCATATATATTTATATATATATATATATTTATATAATGTGTATATGGATGATATATACACTTGTTACAATCACAACATAACCATAAATAATATAGGAATGTACTGAATTTAACAGACTAAATTACACACAAATAATAATTAAACAGAAAGCAGGAAACACAGATCAAAACACAGACAGACACACTCTCTTTTTACAGAGACCATCACCACACACACACACACACGCGCACACACTGCTAGCCCCTTCACTGATGGACTGGGTTTGATTTTCATCATGATACAGGTTTTACAACACAAGAAAAAAAACACAGACCAATGAGAACGATATTAATCAACTTATGTGAATCTTGTTATTTTGGTGGAGATCTCTTTTCAGAAATGCCAGCAGAGTTTTGACGCCAATTTTCTGACAGTGATTGCTTATTTTGTGTTTCAGTATATACAAGACTAAGACGAAGTATGTCATGATTATGAAAAGGGCCTTTGATTGTTTTAACCAGAACCAAATGAATCATTACTTACAGGAAATGATCTTCAACAATTTCTTCTAATCAGTAACATGCTGTCGGCTTATTTAAAAGGGACTGTATGTAACTGTTTACACGTATAAATCGTTTGTTATTGCAAATGAAGGTTTGAACATGTTGTAACCTAAAAAATGAGACCTTCCGCGTCTTCCTGTGTTTCCTCTATCAGCCTATAGATTGCTTTTTATGTGAAGGACTCGCGCCGCTGTCCCAGTAGATGTGAGGTTATACGTGCTCGCGTGTGCCTACTCTCCATAGCACAGGTACAGGGATTAGATAACGATAGCTAACGGTTGATTCGAAAATGGAGTCCGCTAACGAAAACAAACAACCAGCCCCCCACCACAACTCAAGACTCCAACACAAACTCCACGGAAGCACAAAAAAAAAGAAAAGTTATAGTTCGTGAAGCCTGTCTCGCAAAACAGGAATGTGACCAACGTCGGGCGAAAACTAGTATTGTGGGAGTGTGTGTGTGTTTACGTGGAAAGTGAGTGGTGAAGCAGGAGAGAGTGAGCGGCGGCGAAACGAGTGAGCAGCGGAGCGGAAGAGAGTTAGTTTAGATTTGAGAATATCAAGTGAATGTACAATGGAAGTTGCAATTTGTACAGAAATAAATGCTGCAACTAGTCCAATAGTCTGCTGCTGAGTGGAGCGACGGGGGTTAACTCCGGAAAGAGTAACGTTACCGAAAACTACGGTGTCTCCCCTGTTCCTTCTGACCACGGTCGGGAGGCTGAAGCAGGAAAATGTAACACTACAGGATCAACATCGGCCGGGCCTTCCATTCATGGAGGGACCTACGTTTTGTCAGCTAACTGTCAAGCATGTGAAATAAATATAAAGTGATATTGTGATTTTAGCCGGCTAATGTTGCTAACATTAATCAACATGATGCCTGTCAATCACGTTCAGTCTTGTGTGTCGCCTCGCTGTTTTGACCGATGTTCGCTCGCATCTACATAGTGCGAGCACGAGCACGAGCACGAGCAACAGGACTCTGACTGTTGTTGACTTAACATCAAGTGTCACTGTTAACAAGCAATTATCGGATTCTTCCATAGAGTCTCTTTAAGATGCAAAACCAATTCAGCGGCGTAGAAACGTTTTCATTGCAGTGTGGAAGTGGAGCGAGATTTCAAATGAAACAAAGCAAAGCAGAAAAGCAGATGTGTGTTGATTTGAGGAACCACTCATTCAATTAAATCTGTCCACATCACAGGAATGTCTTGGTTCAACATTTTGGATTAAAACACATTTTCACTGCGAGACACTCGGATGGATAGCTTGCGCTTTAACCTAGCGACCATTAGTGCAAACACAAGACATGTCATCTACTAACAAGCACAAGCAACTCTGATAGGAAGTGGATGAGCGATACAAGAAGTGCAGGTGATGAAGAGGAAGGAGAAATAAAGTGAGCTTAATGACTTGACTCTGTAAAAGTAGCATTAGGTTTGGTCGGTCTAGAGGCTGGTGGATCAGGGTGTGACTTCTAACCCCCCTAGCTGTTGCACAACACACACATAACCACACATCTCTATTTAACATAATTTAGAGTGAAAAAATTATCAAAACGAGCAAATCACAAGATTTTTGTTCGACAATTAAAAAAAAAAAAAAAAAAAAAACTGTACACAAAACCGAGGGCATGAATAAGTTAATAAAATATAATCTACATTTCTCAAAATATATACTGAAAATATACCTGACCTTGGTCCCTGTTTAATGTACACAGCTGATTTAATACCTAACAAACAAGGCTTGGAAACATTGTCATTGTAGGAGGGATACAGAGCTCATTCCTAACAAGCTCAAGGCATGTTTCAACACAAACTTTACAGGTTAAATAAAAGGTTATACTGGCAAAAATCCATTTTCAAAAGTATTCTGCACACAGTATAGATAGATCGTAGTAATAATGGCTTTCTTCTCCTTAATTCTACAATTTTTTCTATAAATAATTTACAAATCGTCAAATTAAAAATCTAATAAAGAGCTTTTCACGTCCAAATGAGCTGCCAGTAGATTTGCTTCATTTAGAGCACAAATCCCTCCAGCTTTCACATCCGTGTACCAACTGTGCTCTCTGATTAAGATTCACAACGGCTCACATTAATGTGAATGACAACACTCCTCAAATACTTTGTTCAAATAATGAAATAACTGCTTCTACCAGTGGGACTACAAGTCTTTTTAAAGACTTGAATGTGAAAAGCAAAACTAAAATAAATAAAGTCGGGGCTATTGGAGCTTTTATATGCAGTTTTTTTTTTTCCACTGACAATTTGTTGGCATTTCTAATTTCTGACAGAAAGAGTGGTTGGTCTTCATTTGTGAATTTGCTCCGACTTTTTATTATCTAACACTAATGCAGTTTGTGCCAGAATTAACTCGGCTTTGGCACACAAAGCACTGTGGTGTTATTTTCTTCAGCGAGGTAGCTTAAAGGCAGGGTGGGCGATCTTGAGAAACTATGCAAGAGTACACTAGATTTTTAAAAATGATCCAGCCCAAAAAATGAGCCCAGTGTTTCCAACTCTTTTCCAATGAAAGTAGCTAGCAGCACTAGCTGCTAACTAGCTTCACAAGCTGGTATCTAGCAGCACTAGCTGCTAACTAGCTCCAAAAGTCCCGAAATCTAGAGAGAAAGTCGCCAAGTCAGCAACACTGACAGCCCGTCGATTCAGGACTCCCCCCAAAGACACTCCTCCAAAATTATCATTATGAATGTAAACATATCATAATGAACGAAAACAACAAACATGGCTATTGTTAGTACGCACAGCTGTCAAGCTAGCAGCTTGTGGAGGACTGTGCGCGCAGGCAGGCAGGTAGGCCGCTCTATTATTACATTGAGGGCCGAATGAAATGATTAGACGGGTTTAGTACAGTTCTGCGACAGCCACAGATAACAGATGTATTTGTTTTTTTCTGTCAGAGCATTTGATTTATCAATTGCTGTCGGGATTCAATGTCAATTTCAACTAATATAACAAAAAATCTTTCTAAAATCTTTACCAACCCTACCTTTAATTATTCTTTTTTTGTTTTAGCTAAAAAAAAAAAAAATGTTTTTGCCAGATTTTATGGTGCCAAACGAGCTTTGTGTGGAGGCTATAATGGGTCAATTTTTAAGTTTTATCAGTTTTTTAAAGTGTTTTTTAATTGTTAATCCTGGCAACAGTAATACATTAAGATCCTTGGCAGCTATCAGTGATCCTGAGAAACATGCCGTGGGCCTGTTAGGAATAAGTAATAGATAAAAAGAAAACCTGCTATCAAATTTGAAGCCAAAGTCTGTCCTTAAGAAAAACAAAATCCTTCTTAAAAGAAGCAGAGAATAACATAAATACAGAGTTCAGCCCTCTTGTTGCTCTGAAGTAAAGACATCTGTTTACAGCCTTTTAAGGAACGAATATGAAGCATTAAAAATCATTATAATGGCCAAAGGTGGATTATCTGCGTACATCAGAGCAGTTAAAGTGGGCGAACACACAATAAGTAACAACTTTTTTTCTAAGGTTGCAGTAAATAATTCATCTCATGTCAAGAAACGTTTGTGCAGCTAAGAAAGCTCAATAACACACAAGCCAAAAAACAAATGAAAGGATACCAAACATAACTTCAACAGATCCACGTCAGATAAAAAGGAAATAAAACCTTCATGTCATTTCTTTATGAAGAAAAATTTCACCACCGTGCGCACACTTTTCATACTCTGAAAAAAGTAGAAAAAGTAGGAATTGTATGGCAGTCTGTGACAAAAATATTGGTTACACATTAAGCGACGTACTGTAACAAACAGAAAAAAGTAGCCTTGAGGCAAAGTTATTCCCAAATACGGAGCATCTTCGGTGGGCGACCCGGCTTTGTCCTAAGAATGAGAGGCTTTTGCTAGAACGTTAGCAAATGTGTCACTTCCCTCCAAAGTCGAGTCCACTTTGTCCGGCCTCGGCGTCCACCAGCGAAGAGGCGAAAGCAGACTGAACTATCTGAAAGCCAAAAGACTCAAGCAGGGACATGTTTTGTTGAGGGGAGAAGGGCGAGGTCAGGGAGGGGGCCAGCTCATTCAAGCCCGACCCTGAAACCCCCTGGACCTTCTGGGCTTTGTGAACTCTGTGCTGGTGCTTGTTGAGGTAGGACTTGGTGCGGAAGGCCTGGCCGCAGATGCCGCAGGTAAACTTCTTCTCAGGGTCCGTCTTGGCTTTGGATCCCTCCGGAGAGCCCAAGGCCTCCGCAGAGGCTCCGTTACAGGCTAAAGAGGGCACCTCGAGCTCCGGCCCATCAGGTTTGTGTGGAGATTTGAACTCGTCGCCGTTGGACAATTCCCCAAACGAAGGGTCTGATTCTTCTGATTCCAGATGAGGACATTTCCCTGCGTTTTCCTGCCCGTCTGTGGTAAAACACAGCGTGGATAGGAAGGGAGAGAGTGAGATAGAGAGAGAAAAAAAATGGGAGGAAAGGGAGGCATGAATTAGGACAAATGGATTATATAACACATTTTGTCAAATACAACTGTAATCCAGTAGTTGGCACCTGCAAAAACTTAAAAATGTAACTTGAGAACTTTAGTGAGAAGGCACCAACTTACAGTAGAACAAATTAATGTTACAGATCAATCACTAAAAGTGGCTACAGCATTAAACTGTAAAATCATCTATCTCCGTCCATTTACCCAGTCTCCACTGATGGTTCACTGTGCTCATCCAAACCAGCGGGCAGCGCTAGCATCATGCCCCCACCCACCCTCCTGCTGGACTGTACTGACCTGCAGCAGGCCCATGGACGGGGAAGCCAGGCACCCCGCCAGAGCGACAATCCCAGAAATATGGAGCCCCACCTGCCTTCCCCATGAGCAGCTCAGGCTGCAGGCCCAAGGCTGGAGGGCCAGGCTGGGGAAGAACTGGGTGTCCATGACAGCGACCCTCTGCCTCAGACGAGGTGAGAAGCAGCTGGCGACTGGCGCACAGGTCTACACAACACCCGGCCAGGGAGAAAGGAAGGGGGGGGGGCAGACACAACAGGCCGGCGGGAAACCATACGGACAGAATTACCTTCATTTCATCACTAGTGCTTGAAATGCTGTCTGTAAACAAAGGAAACTAGACAGTGTTGCTAGTTTGAATGAATCCATGTTGAGTGAGTCCCATGACTAAAGCTGACTCGGTTTCCTTCCAGCAAATACCAAATCCCTGAATTAAGTGACTTGTGATGTAAATAATGAATTTAAACAGTTGGTATTTGTGAAAAATAGGCTACATAGGAATCCTCCATATGACAAACAATCTACTTTTATCAGATAAAATGACATAAATTGTGTGTCATTTGAGTGCAGACCTTTCTCACAGTGGACATTTTGACTTGTTGAACACAGGTGTACTTAAAAACATAACGCAACGGACGTAACAATCGGCTCGTTGGAGATGAACCGCGCCTCGCCTGGAAAGTAGACGAGATCAGGTGGCAGCAGCGGGGGGCGGTGACTAAAAGCTGCGGTCAAGTCGGACAGTTTCCAGCCGTTTCCAGCAGCCTTCAAAGAATTTACAGGAAGTCAGAGGAAAAGTGACATCCTGTTATATCCGATCTGTAGGCTACTTGTAGTTTTCAGGTTCAGATTTATTTATATTTGTTTTTAAATATATGTGAAAATGTGCATGTATGTGGCATTGTATTCTATCCTTTATTATCTTTATGTCCACCTTGTAAAAAACTTTGTAATGAGCACTCGTTTTGATGAGTGCTACATAAATAACCTTCATTATTATAATTATTAATATTATCATCAACCACACAAGATGTGTTTGTTAACAGATGAAACCTTCATTGCACAACATGAGACTAATATCCTACAATTTAGCGTTAAATATTGCAATTACACAGAAAGTTGTGACTTTCTACAACACATGGTTGTTAGTTGTCAAAACTAAGAGCCAATCAGCTCTCTGATCAGGCGACAGCCAGGCGGTTTCCCATCATGCCCTGGGTCTTGCAGTCAGTGGAGAGCAACTGCGGCGCCTGGCTCTAAAAGCTGCGGCCGCTTCGATCTCGTGAGGTTATCGTTGCCCACGTGTGCATGACATCAGAGCAAGTCGGGATCACCCGTGTGGGTGTACATGGCCTTTAATGTTATTATTTACACCTGTGTGTCCTGTTCTAGCGTGTCAGAATATCCCTGTGAGAAAAAGCCCATATTGTGTAAAACAAAGTAGAATGTTCACACACACACAACTTGTTTGTCTCACAAACGACATGACACTAAATGAAGACTACAGTGAAAACTGCAGTAAATATAGTGACAGTACACACTTCTGGCCATGGCCACTTCTGAGGGTAAACCAGATTTTCAGTTTGTTTCTGATTGAGTTTTGTCACTCCGACTTAAATCATAAAAAGCAAAAACGATTGCCAAATCCTGTGAGTTCCCAGCTAGTGTTCACTCTAATTGTAGTACTCAAATATTCACAGTCTCTTTCCGTTTCAGTGGTTAGCTTTACTGGAACATGTGGTTCAGAGCTGCCATGCTGATCAGCACTTTGGTAACTGCTTAGATGATATCTGTCTGCCACATGACAGTCAGTCCAACTGTCGTCCACAGTGCTAAAGGAAAACACATTTCTACTACTGCAACAAGAGGTCTGCTCTTTTAATGACAACCAGGAGAGAATTGGGGGAGAAAATCACCCCAGAATGGTTTTCCACAATCAATTATATATGTCTACTTATCCTCTCACAACTTCAGCAATGCTGTTCTTAAACTGAACCATCTCGGAAAGAAGCAGTAAAAGGACAAACTTGCATCACAGCATAACCCGAGCAAGCAAACAAAAACAATAATGCTACCCAAAGGACACACAAGTGAAAAACAATCTTTTGATGCCAAATGCAGGTTGACTTGGTAAATCTGTGCATCATTGCGTTAGTGTGACTTGTTGTTCTTGTCAAAAACCTGCAAACACTATGATAACCAACATTGATAATAACTTCCTGGATTCAAAGGAAACTGCTAAACTGCACTATGAGGCCTGTACTACGAAGAGAGTTCAACATACCCAGAGTATCTTCTCATTATCTGATTTAACTAACCCTAACAAACGAGATCCTGCTAAACGGTCCTACGACGCTGGTTATCAATTCGGTAAGTCAATGCAGGGATTCTCCATCTGGCTATGAGCGCGTTCACATGAACGGATCTGCAGCATGTGACCAATCCCAAGTTTATGGTCAGCAGAGTGGCATATTTTACAAAGGAAGAGCAACCTATAGATTATTAGATATATTAGACAAACATGAAGAAGTTAAACACATAATCCAGACTAATAGTAACACAGTTGAAGCTGCCAAATGCAGGAAGGACAGCTGGCAAAAGAAAAAAATGCCGATGTGTGAATGCTTAAATTAACAGACTTATTAATTTAACGGACTACTAAAAAGTCAGATATTTGTCTAGATTGATATGTATATAGTGATATTGAACTAGCTTTCAAAACAGAATGGATGAATAGATTAGCCTACATCATGCCCTTTGACAAAAATGTGGCGTGTGTGACTATTTCAGCCTTCTTTCAGCTGCATCCCAAACTCCGGGGGTGTGAAACGGACTTGAGAGCAAGTAAAAAAATAAATATAAAAACAGAATTGAAAGCAGTAAACACCAACAGCATACAGCCAGCTGTCCTTCCTGCATTTCTCAGTTTAAACTGTGTTGTTTTCAGTCTGGATTATGACTTAAACTTCTTCGTATTTGTGTAATATTATCATACCATCTGCGCACTGAGATCTGATTGGTCAGCAGGCGGTGCTTTTATACGAGTTGATCTCTTATGTGGAACATAACCTGCTCCGGAGCAGGTTAGGTGTTCAGCATAAGTTACTATGGCGATCTACCTCGGTAAGAAGTGAATCACCGCCGCAGGACAGAAAACCCAGGGTTAACCCTGAAGTTACCTTGCTAACCACAAATCCTGCTTCGTAGTACAGGCCTCTGCTCAACTTGCTTTGATAGGCCAGAAGGTCAGTATAGTGCTAATGAATTCCTACCTATTGATAAATGATAATCCCACTAGTTAAAAAGGGGCTTGTGCAGTTTCTCAATATAACTCTAGCTTCAAAAAACAATAATGGCAAATATCTTTATGTGTTAATGCACCTGCAGCCACATGTCTACCATGATGCCCATGGTCACTCAGTGGCTAATGGTTTCACCCTATATCAGTTCTGGAAGCAGAAGCAGCTCTCGTTATAATCAATGTTTTTGATAGACAACCTCAGTTTGGTAATTAGCCAAATAGCATATTTTTCAAATGCTCTACGCTCATGTTTTTTTTCCCTGATTATTCACATAATTGCAGAAAGTCAGTTACAAGTTCAATCAATAGATAGAAATATTGTCTTCCATATTATGAATTGTGGTTGTGGCTCACAGTTCACTGTGCACTGTCTCTATGCTACTGGTTCTACAAAGGTTTCAATGAATCCAGGGCAAATGGAGCACACATTAGGACACTCATGCAACACTGTGCATTGCTCAACAACTGCTGATGGACCAGCCAAGCAGATACAGACACCATATGATGCCATGGCCATGCTGGACAGACACACACACACACACACACATTAAAAAAGTGACTCGGCACTCCAAAATCGTACATGGTCATGTGTAAGAACTGTCAACTACGACGTCTAGACAACTTCTTTGTGTTCAATTACTGTTCGTGACGATTTGTCTGCATTATATTCTCAATTACTGGCCTATCAAAGAGCTGTGTCTTCACTCTAAGTAACAATGTAGTGATTTCCATTGTACTTTCACTTCTATATGCGAGCAAATGAGCTGCCTGCCTATTGACTTGCATGTATTCTACAGAGAGACGAAGTCCCGCCCCCTTCCGGTGGACCCCTTATTGCAGAAAAAAATAGGAACGGTAGTCAACGCCGAGAGACAAATATTTTTTTTATCCCGTTTGAATTGCACCATGAATCACACATATGTTTGTCAATTTAAAACATAATTTTGCATGTTAAGAAAGTTGCAGTTTGTTGTAAAACTGTTGAAGTATCAGATGTTAATATGCGTAATGAGAAAGACAACACACCCAAAAGTTGCATAGTGACGTCTCTCTCTCTGAAGCTATGACGTACTATGTATCGTACTGTGTTAGGATGTACTCACATGAGCAACGGGTCTCGCTCGTTCTTTCTCTTCCCGGCTGATAAAAAGACCAGGAGTCGCTGGATAGAACACATCAGGTAAGATAACGTTTCATCTGTGCGTGGAACATAGCTACGTTAGCTAGCTAGCTAGTGTTGGGTGACGTATATTGTGCGAGACGAGAGATGTAATTCACTGAGCGGTTTTACACAAAACTAAATGATACTACGAGAAACCAACGACCAACTGAGACTTTCTTGACTTGCAAAATTATCTTTTAAATTGACAAACATCATGTGTGTGATTCATGGCACAATTCAAACGGGATCAAAAGAATATGTATCTCTCTACCGTTCATATTCACATGATCCCATGGGCTCATAGGTACAGCACAAAGGGTTTCCTGCAATACTACCCTTTGAAATAATGAGTCATGAAACTTCTGAGAACACACTAGTATGTCTAACACTCCTCCAGCTATTCATGTGGCTGTCTGTTGAGCGAAACTGACTAATCAGATGATACTTAATCTGAGAGTTTGCGAAAATACCTTCATAGAGGTATGGCTGTTTTCCTTCTACCTAATTACCACAGGGAGGTTCTGCACACACTGCTCCCTCTGAATCAAAGACATCTGACAGGTAGCTAGCAGAAAGACAACCAGCACATGAAATTGCACAAAATGTTTGATCGCAAAAGCTTGGCAGCGGAGGTTGATGTACGCTTGTGTTTTAAACATACACAAAGAGATGCAGCAGCAGCAGCAGCATGTTTCTCCAAATAGCAGCAGAGCAAATGAAAGCCAGAAACATGAAAGTTTGGGAATGGGGCGGGCGGCCGCTTGCCTTCCACTGAGCACTGGCGTCCCATGTGGTAAGGGGTGCCGTTGTGCATCTGCAGCTCCCCCCTTGGTTCAGGGAAGGTGTGCATTGTGGCAGAGGGGGGCAGTGGAGAGCCGTGGTGTGTCTTTATATGCACCTTAAGGTAGGACGCAGTGGAGAAACCTGGGACCAGAAGAACAAAGAACAAGGCAGTTGTTTGACACACTCGAGGCCTTGACTATGACAGGGGGGCGCCCTGGCTGTTCGATGTCAACGACCGAAAAGAAACCACCATTGGTTTGACCAGAATAACTCTGGAACAGTAATGATTCATTGGGGGGAGAGAGGGGAAGTTAAATTAGCATCACTATATTATAGGTAAGAGGATAAAAATTCCTGCCCCAAGCAAACAAAGAGTGATGCACATTGTAAAGAGATGTTCTTTAAGAACTAATCACAATACTTTTATCCTTGTTTCACTCTTTGATTCTTAACTGATTCATCTGCAGGTAAACAAGACGGCTCGCCAGCTATTTTACCTCAGGAAGGAGATTTCTATGAAAATACACCCCCACTGATCCATTTCTTTTTAACTCCGCTTTTCTCACCTGACATGAATTGAATTTATTTATTGCTGATTTTTTATCTTTTACCCTTTAATCCTCTTTATCCATTATTTCAGTAGCAGCTTTGTACATTTCATGTTTCTTATCTTGTTCCTACTCGTATTTGTAAATGTAACATTGCCCTTATTGTCTTGTGTAGAAAGCGCACTCATGCGATACAGGCAGGGTCTGTTTTTTCCCTGCGTGCCACTGTGGCAGGTCACTGTATATTTCTACTAGCCGCACAATTTTTTTGTCTGCCACTTCTGAAATCTATGTAGAATGCTTTAGAATTGTAAACACTAGGACTGTGTATTGCAAAGAATCTGGCGATACGATATGTATCATGATACCAGGATTACAATTCACTATATTCCGGTACTTTAAGTAAGGCGATATATTGCGATTTTTTAAAATCTAATTTTAAGAAAACTGTCATAGTATAAAGAACATACCGCCATAGGCATAAAATCTGAGTTAAAAAAATGAGTAAACTTTTTTATGTAATCAGATTAGTAGGATCTGCATTTGCATTTATCACAGGGGAGCATATGTTTGCAGATATAATATAGTATTGACTGAGTTAATCTTTGCATGTAAACTATTAATTAGAAATCAATGCAGGGTTTTTGAGAATCAATACAGTATCACAAAACATAACATTGCAATACTTGATATTTTTCATATTTATATGTATATAGTAAACACTGAGTCAGTGGTAACAGACAGTAGAAATATGGATCATGTAACCTTAATCCCTGACTATTTCTAATTTAGGAATTGCTTTTTAAAAATAATATTTCTTAATATAAGGAAAACCTATCTGCTATGGTGGCAGCTGACCTGAAATTTGTACTTGCCACAGCCAACATGTACCCTGTGTTTGGCAGGTGGCGGGTGCTAATTTCATTCCCTTTCATATAATTGGATCTCTCTGTATAAATAAAAGTTGAACTGATTGAAACAGAGTGCAACCAAACGACCAGGGGTGTGAGGTGATTTTGGTGTAGTGGCCACTCTAGTGTGTGCCCGCTCTACGGGCACAGAAAGAGTAGAAGCCCCGAGGAAACCTGAAAAAGGTTTTCAGCATGTAGCACCAAGACTGTGTGTACAAGATAGAGGCCAACTTTCACACATATTTGTCACATTCGGTATGTGCGTTTCACCTTGTCTACAGACCAAATGTCCTGAAAGAATTATGAATATTTTGTACAACTCAATGCAACCCGTCCCTGAAAGACACAGTCACGATTTCTCAAAAAATTGCATTTGAGTGCCACCATTAAATCAGTGAGCACAAGACACTCAAATGGGACGGCACACACACCCTGAACAAGGCTTTGGGAAATCTCGGGGGTGTTTATGCTTCCCCCTGTGTCCGGGCAAAAAATAAATACACAGTGGATATGCCAACACAGAGGACCCCAGCAAAAAACCCAAAAAGAACCAGGAAACTGAGGTGTGTTTTTTTCTATCCCTGTAGTGGCAAAATGTGTCTCTCTTTCGTGCTAGGACGTATTTTATGTCCTATGCTGACACATTGTATTGCTAGATCACAGTTCATAATTTAGATAAGTAGTCAACTCAGATAGTGGAGCATTTTAGTTAGCCACACTCACAGACTACCTTCAGAGTGGTTTTGAACCAGAATATAATTTTACATTACAAATAAACAAAAGTAATTCCCAAAAGAAAAATGTATTAAGTGCAATAGCATGACCATAACTCAAGACCTTCATTATTTCTCTAAGAACACGCAGCAGAACCAGCCAAAATACCAAAACCAGATTACGGCAAGTTCTTATCCTCTGAAAGTTAATGGTTTCAGTACCAACTGAATATTTGTCTGGACACCGGACAGGGTTGTTTCAGAGAAACTTGTTGTAGCAGTGTGGTGCATGCTGAGGTATTTTAAAGAACTACCTTTGTTGCAGATGCCACAGTAGTTATGCGTCCCTTCACTGTGTTTCTTGAGGTGGTCCGTCATATAGGCAGCTCGCAGAAACTTGCCACAAACCTTGCAGGGGATTTTGTCCTCATGGCATGCAAGGTGTGACCGGAGGCGATCTCTTGTAGCAAAAGACGCATTACAAATCTGCAATACAGAGGTCAACACGTTAACACCTTTCTCACATATCGTGGTTTAAAAGCATCACTAGCTGTGGGATTTCATAATATATTAACTCTGATGTTATAGATCCTGAATGTTACCTGGCACTTGTGGGGTCTCTCTGTTGTGTGAACCTGTTTGATATGTCCATTCAGGTGGTCTGGTCTGGAAAGAAAAAAAGGAAAATAATTAGGGCTGTCAAAGTTAACGGGATTATAACGAAAATCAGTTTTTAACGCCACTCATTTCTTTAACGCATTAACGCAATCGATCATTCGGAGGTTGTAGCGGGCTCAGTTTTAAAGCTAGCGTGAGGATTCTGGCATCGCAAAGGAGGTTAAATAACACTCTGAACTTGCGCTACATTTTGACGAGGAAAAACTGGCATGGCTTTAATCAAAGACCTCAATATATGTGAATGTAAATGGGTTCTATGGGTACCCACGAGTCTCCCCTTTACAGACATGCCCGCTTTATGATAATCACATGCAGTTTGTGTAAGTCATAGTCAAGTCAGCACACTGACACACTGACAGCTGTTGTTGCCTGTTGGGCTGCAGTTTGCCATGTTATGATTGGAGCATATTTTTTATGCTAAATGCAGTACCGGTGAGGGTTTCTGGACAATATTTGTCATTGTTTTGTATTGTTAATGGTTTCCAATAATAAATATATAAATATATTTGCATAAAGCAAGCATATTTGCCCACTACCATGTTGAGAAGAGTGTTAAATACTTGACAAATCTTCCTTTAAGGTACATTTTGAACAGATGAAAAATGCAATTAATTGCGATTATCTATGGACAATCATGCGATTAATCGTGATTAAATATTTGAATCGATTGACAGCCCTAAAAGTAATATTTGTTGTCCATCTATGACACATGACAACTTTCCTCTCTGTTGCAAACCCTGGGGGGGACTCGACCAGTACAAATCTATTCACCACAAATTGATTAGGTGATGGCTCTGTCACAAATTTCCACCCTCTCCCTCCTCACATTTTTGGATTTCTTTTTTTTTTTTTTTTTAGCATTTAGCATTTAGCTTGCAACTACTCGTGACTTTTTACATTTCCTATCTGCATGTATTTGAACCTCCAGAGCAGTAGGTGGTGAGAGTGAGTTTGCAGCAGCAGGGCCTGAGAGCACTGAGCCTGGTTGAAGCCATATGACTCAGATCACTGTCTGCCTGTCACTCTGTTAACGGTTCAGCAGTTTTCTCTAACAGAAACTGGAAAGTTTGTGTGTGACACAACACCCAAGAGTGTATTGTGGTTTTCACAAAGTGGCCTTTTTTTTTAAATCCTCCCACACTTCAGGGTTTGAACTCTGTCCTATCTCTCTCTCTCTCTGCTAATTGGTACCAACAACAAAAGAATGGCTACTTTCAAAGCTGAACTAATATTTCCTTATTTTTTGGACCTCAGACCAAAGATCCAGCAGGCTGCTGGTGATAAAGTCGCTGAATCAGGAAAAAGTACTAAGCCACAATAGATTTTAACAGGTCAAAGATACGCACAGTTCATAGTATATTTATGGAGCCTATATTGAACCATATTTATACCATTTTCGTGCCTTTTAGTAAGAGATGTTGTGAATGAGGAAATAGAGTGATTTAATATGACATCTGTGCATCTCTAAAAGCAGCTTTCTGAACAGCAGGGCTGACATGAACATGAACTTTATGCAAAGCTGGTGGTTTTACAGTTATGTGATTGTGACTTCCTGCAGTTCCTGGCCCTTCAGGCACCATATCTCAGAGTAACACTATACTCACAGTAAGAAACAGTGTCACTGTACAGGACACATACACTGTCAGTGTGAATAAAGTTGCACTCACCTTGAGAAACCTTTCCCACAGCTTTGGCACACATAAGGTTTGCCCACAGACCCGTCGTGTGAGCGCACATGGTAGGACATCCTGTCCTTGCGTTTGAACCGGAGCCCGCACACATGACACGCGTACGGCTTCTCCCCGGAGTGGGACAGCTTGTGTCGGTTCAGGTGGTACACGTCGCGGAACACTTTACCGCAAATGTCACAGCCCACATGCCGCCTGGTCCTCTCCCGTTTGCGGCCGTTGTCCAGCGTCAGCCCTCCTCCTCCGCCGTGTACACCCTGCAACCCGCCGTTCTCCACCACCAAACCGGACGGGGACATCAGAGACATGCCCATGCCCGCTGCTGACAGGCTGTCACCGGTGTTGTTGTTGTTGTTGTTGGTGTGAGCTCCGTGGTGAGCTCCGTGCTGCGCTTCGTGGTTCTTCAGCCGGGACGCCTCTGTGAAGGCTTTCCCGCAGGTCCCGCACGGAAACAAGCCGTTGTCTTTCTGGTTAAAGAGGACACCTTCCACGGCCCCTCCAGCTCCAGCTTTCTTCGGTCTCCCCCGGTTCCGTTTGGACCCCGGAGAGCCCGCGTCGTGCTGGAACTGTACCTCTGTTGATGGAGACACGGACAGTCCTTCTACGGGCTCCAACATGGGCATGGACGCCTCTCCTCCGTCCTCCAGCAACACCACATTAGTGTCTTCACCTCCGTCCATCTGTGCATTGTTCACAAAGCCCTGCCCGTTCACCAGCATCCCGGTCCCGTTCACCAGGTCCTGCTGCTGCACCGGGTAGCCCAGCTCCGTGGCCCCGGTGGTGGCCCCGGTGGTCTGGAACAGGCTGGCGTCTCCTCCCCGTAGAGTCGGCACCAGGATCTGGACGTTAGACTGCTTGATGACCTCCTGACAGATCTCGATGACGGACCGCATCAGCAGGAACTTGGCCGCTGTCATCAGCTCCGGGAAGCACTCGAGTCGCACCACGATCCTGGAGGTGTAGGCGAAGTCCAGCACGTCTTTAAAAACTTTGGGGCTGATGGTGTGCATCTCCAGCTCCCTGTTGTTGGCGTCTCCTCCGCCGTCGCCCTCCACCTCCTCCTCCGCCTGGCGGCCGAACACCGACTCGAAGTACTCGCTGCACGCCGCCAGCACGGCTTTGTGCGCGGGGAAGCTCTCCTCGCCGACGCGGAGGATCACATCGCAGAACCTGCCTCCATCTTTCCTCTGAGCGTTCAGGTTGTGTAGCATCTCCGCGCTGTGCTTGCTCACCTGGTAGGTGTACGAAGAAGTCCAAGACGGCTCCGCTACCTTCTCCATGCCGAATTCATCCAATAAAACACCGGCAATGAACACCGGCTGTTATATTAGCAACGACGGCCGGAGGAGAAGTGACGGTGACGGTTTGTAACGTTTATCGAGCCGTTGATAGCAGCTAGCTACGAGATTCTAAAGACCAACCGCCCCTCCCCGTCGGTTAGCTTCTACTGTTAGACGTTAGCAGCAGCAGCAGGGGAAAGATGGCAGACCCCCAGCTTCCTGTGAACTATGACCTCGGTTTCTTCACGGTGGGGGTCGCTCTGGTTGTGTGAATTCTGTTTTATCCAGGTGAGGGGTTGATAGTGAATGTTTTATTATTATTCTGTCATTGTAAAGGCTGTGTGTTAGAGGAGTAGAGCCCAGCACCGCGGGGGTCTCACTGTCTTTATGTTCAACCGTTAACACGCAGGTCTCTTCCTGTCTGGTGCGCCTGTAAAACCCCTCCCCCAACAACCAGCCACTAATACAGAGAATAATAAACCTTTACTCTGTACCAGCACTGTCTGTCTACTGATGGATTAATATAACATCTGTACTTTATTTTTATAATTTTATTATTTAATTTTTAATGAATTACTTTGTAATTTAGTCCATTTATTCACAGATTAATAAATACATTTGTAAACAGATTTATGAATGGTAAATTATTTTTTATAATTCTTCTTTTTATTATTTATTTTTTTAATTTAGACCATTTATTCATAGATTAATAAATACATTTGTAAACAAATTTATGAATGGTAAATTATTTTTATAATTCTTCTTTTTATTATTTAATTTTTAATAACTTTGTAATTTAGTCCATTTATTCATAGATTAATACATACATTTGTACAAAAATTTATGGATGGTAAATTATTTTATAATTAAATTTTTAATGAATTACTTTGTAATTTAGTCCATTAATTCATAGATTAATACATACATTTGTAAACACATTTATGAATGCTAAATTCTTTTTATAATTCTTCTTTTTATTATTTAATTTTTAATGAATTACTTTGTAATTTAGTCCATTTATTCATAGATTAATACATACATTTGTAAACACATTTATGAATGCTAAATTATTTTTATAATTCTTCTTTTTATTATTTAATTTTTAATTACTTTGTAATTTAGTCCATTTATTCATAGATTAATACATACATTTGTAAACACATTTATGAATGCTAAATTATTTTTATAATTCTTCTTTTTATTATTTTATTTAATTTTTAATTACTTACTTTGTAATTTGGTCCATTTATTCATACATTAATAAATACATTTGTAAACAAATTTATTAATGGCTATTTCTATTGTACAATAAGTTATTAATAATAATAATAATAATACATTTAACTTATATAACTTATATATTAATCGGCTTTATTACCATTTACGTGACTCTTGTGGTCCTCCAGAGTCTGTAAGCATATAAAGCATTATTATACTGTAAAAGTCACTGAAGGCTTCACTATAAAATAACCTATGCTATGAGAGGTAGCCCACAGCTTTTGTATTGGATATGGGATCCATGGATCACTTATATAGAATCTTCTTAACCTTTCTAGGGTATTTATTTAATTATTAATTATTATTTTCTACGTGCTGTTTTTTTTTTCTCTACATTTATTTATTTAATCCATTAATTTATTTAAGGTTTCTATCTTACCACCATGAACTATACTACTTTTAATTCAAACTAACTAATTCAATTATTTAAAAAAATATTTTTATGTTATTTCTTCTGTAACTTTACCTCTAGCGGTGGGAAGAAGGTTGGACCTGTCTCTGTGTGGGAGTGGGAGGCGATGTGTATGTTTGTATTTATGTATGTACATATTAAATATTAAATGTTAAATGTCAGATATCATTTTTTTTTTGTATTTTGGCACCGGTGTTATGTTTTGTTATGTTTGTTATGCTATGTTTGGAAAAAAAAGGAATGAAAAGAATTTCCCCAACCCCCTCCAAAAAAAGGCTTCACTGTAAGACGATAAGAAAGGTACCAGTGAAATTAAATGTAAACAAAAATCAAACAAGTGCTCAAGCTAGTATTATTAAAGTATCAACCAATATCTGTATAAATAATTTAATGATTTAAATTGATAGTCAGTTTGGAGATAATGGATAAGTGTTGAACAGGGTCCAGGGTGACCAATCTCATTTTATAATCAGTTTTTTATGTAATTAAACCTTATTATTTTGTTCTCTCCCATATGCAGGATATTATAAACTTTAATAACAACCCATTCCACCACCACTGGCTGGAAACTGACCATAACTGAATCAACACTTCTCTCAACAAATAGTTTTACTGAGATAAGCATATTGCAGCCCATTGCATTGGACTAGAGCCTGATCGATATAGGTTTGTAGGTGGTGTAGGTTTTTGAGGCCTACACCAAAACTTAGATAGGCCTTTTTCACAAGACATTTTGATTTGTCACAGTAGGAAAATCACAAGTGTAAATAATTAAATTAACAATGGCGGATTTCTATTTAGCCGTTTTGATCTCAGGATCCTGTATTAGATAATAGACAAATTGGAAAATTGTGTTACAGCAGTAGATTATCCAGGCTGAATATATATTATTGTGCATGCTGGCTCACTGTCACACTTGAATAGAGCAGAGCTGTCGTTAGTGTCATTAGTAACACCTGTGCTTTTACTACCAAGACAAGTCAAAATGTCTGCTGTGATAAAGGCCTATGATGAGTTTCTTGAAAAAAATCTGATTACACAATATTTCTTTAAGACCTCAAACACATTTGACATTTCTGCACTGACATGTCTTGTCAATTATTGGCTCACATACTGGCCAATACTGCGACATCTGCATCAAACCAATATCAGCCCAGAAAATTAATCGGCCTAGCTCAACACTGGACTGTAGACTCGGACAAAATAAAGTCATCAGTTAAATGTCTCAAGCATGTGCTGCAAGTGCTGAGTATCCTTACATACTGTATGCAATTAGTGGTTTCATTTTACAAGTACTTTGGATGATTAGAAAGAACCCGCAAGAAAACCTTCCGCATTTCTCCTGGCAAGTAGTCAACAGTAGAAAATAAACCGCTCTCACTTGTTCAGATTTACACACAGTGGCCACTTTATTAGGTACAGCACACTCTAATGCTATGCAGCTCTGCCATAAGTTTTATTATTGAGGTCATAGTACTCATTTTTATTGAAGTGTTTCTAATATTCTGCCCCTCTCAATATTAGAAACATCTTGTCAATATAATACAGTCCAGTGTAACAGTAGTTGAATCAACACATCTCTGGCAGTGTAAATAACCAAACATAAGCTTTGGCAGGGCTGTTTGCATTGGATTGCACATTAATACCTAATAAAGTAGCCACTGAGGAAATGTATATCTATATCTATATCTATTCTGTACATAAATAGGAACTACAAAACCCATTTAAAACAATTAAGCAAACAGTGTTTTACTGAATTTTATTTATTAATTCTATTTGTGCTTTTTATAACTTAATAGCACATAAACAAACTGAATCCCAACCACCCTCAAAAAATTGACAATGTGAGCAGTGCTGCTCCCCTCAGTGACAGGTTGGATGGGAGAGGATACAGTTTAAAGGAGGAAAAAAAAACAACACAAAAAGGCACAACCAGCGCTCGCTGCATCCTCCGGAGTCAACTTGAAATGCTCCAGCTCTATAGAAACGGGCCACTACGCATGCCACAACAGGGTAGAGTACACACTGAAGTTACCCATCAATCCAACATTTCTCTCTGGCAGTAGCCCTTTCTCAGTGCAGTGCAGTTCAGCGGGGAAATTAAAGTTGGACAAGACAAAGGAATGCTACCAGCTCTTGGGGACTTTGTCTCTCGCAGTTTTCAGTTGAACTGCAGGATAGTTTCACCTTCCCCACTCAAAGAAAAAGAAAAAATAGCTATATACAGGGAGAATAAGATTCTTTCCCACGGTCTGTACAATTGGGCCTATACATTATTTACTGCGCAGAGCCTAATACAAAAGAAAAGAAATTCACTCAGTCAGCAAAACAAATCGTCACTCGTCTTTCCTTTTCTGCTGATAAGCCTCTTCAAAAAGCAGTGACTTCAAGGTTGAAGACAAAGCGTGGCATGGTTAGACTGTCCAAGTCTGTGCACCGTCTTTCAAATTAAAGTTCACATTTTTATGGTAACGAGGAGGTGGAGATGGGCAACAAAAGAAAAAATAATTCTTGCTTCCAACAGTGTTCGTTTTCTTATGGCCGGAACTCCAATTCATCTACACTTATGACCTTGGCCGGCATGGAGGGGAGTGGCTGTTCAAGCACGTCTGATCCAAACCACTTGGCGAGGCCTAAGCCTTGTTGCTGGGAGCCATTTGTCCGGTGAGGGCCATGGCTCTGTGACGGAGGACCTGGGATGCCTGGATGCACTGCAAGAGGAAACAAAAATACAATTTAATCCAAGAGCTGAGGAAATAAAACTAAAATATCTTTGTTGTCCCATTTAATCAATCATCACCCTGCAGAGTCACTCGCAGACCCACAGTTGTAGACGCACGCACTCGTCTGAGTTCCAGTCTGTTTTTTTCAAATGGAAACGCCCACTCAGTCGTTGCAAAAAAGCAGTGACGTAGGTTTCCAAAGTAAGCTAATCAATAAGATTATGAATAGTGTGAACGCTAGCACTAGCTGAGTCAAAGTTAGCTGTGCTAAGTTTGGAAATAACCAAAAGGGTTAGTTTGGATTTTATGAAGTGGAGTTGTACTGTATGTATACTCCCACGTAAAATGACTTTTGTGAATCGAGTCTGGCCTGGTTTTGAATACCACGCTATAACGGTTTCAGTTTCTATAGGAAAGGGCTGTCTGATGGCGAGGTAGAGCAGCTGTGGACAGGAGCAGCAGAAAAAAATAAATAAAAAATCAATATCAGTTTAAGTTTACTCCATGTTTAGAATATTTTCACAGCTTAACCTCGCCATCAGGCAGCCATTTCCAACGGGAGACTGAAGCCGCTATATCGTGACTGTCAAGACCAGACCAGGTTCCATTAACAAAAAGATCATTCTACCTCGTAGGACAGAAGAGTTGCTGTTCTACCGCCGCATCGATCAGTTAGTTTGGGTTATTTTGTGATATGCGGATCCAAACTAACGTGGCGTCCACACAGCAGTACATTGCTTAGCTTCTCTGCTGGTACTCCTGTCTTCTCCAAACTGAGAGCGTGCCGACCGCCATCTAAGTTACTGTATGTAACATTAATACACTGACTATAAGTCTGTATATATACACTGCACATTAGCGCTGACCGATAAATTGTATTTTCATCGTCATCGCGATATGAACATGCGCAATAAACACAACAGACTGCCTAGCTGCGATGATTAAGGAAATTAATTTTTTTAGGGATGGTTCCCAAAACTCGGTATTAAACTGGCCAAAGCAGCCCGTCCTCTCTCTACCAGCGGTACCTGCAAGCAGTGAATCGGATCAGCAGAGGGAGGAGGACAGGAGGAATGACCGATACTGACTGATGTCTGACGTCACTCAGGAATATTATATATTTTATTTATATTTCAGATTGTTTCCAGTGAGATATTAATGAGTTTGTATAGTGACTTTGCTGTTGTAAACATTACAATTGCAGCTCTAAAAACATTTAGCACATTTATATTTAAAATATTCAATTATGCGGTTCTGAATTTAAAGACAACCAGGCTGACTTAAGTAGAGCCAATATGCACACTTCAATATTTGTTTATTTATTGCAAGACATATCGTCATCGCAATATTGACCAATATCACAATTTTCCTCATATCGTTTAGGCCTACTGTACATGTAGAAGCGTCATCATGCAGAAACCTCCGTCAGGTCACGTGAGAAATAGTTTTTCAAAGGGCTTGAAGGGAAAATAGCACATCGACACGAAAACTTGCATACTTTGACCAACATTTGAATGTTCAGAATTGAATACATAAGGAACACCTGAAGCTACAGAATGATATAATGGACCCGCCCTTTAACTTACTCATTTCTGCTCTTAGGTTATTCTCTGTGGCAGTATTTAGTAATTAAAACCTTTGAGGGGACGTAATGTTGCCACTAGCACATGCCCATACTGAGTCATTATATTTGACTTCCACTCACTTGGTCTCTGTTGCTGAAGTTGCTGCTGCATTACTGCTAACTGCATCTGAGTATTGACTCTGGGAGGTAGAAGAGGATGCCCTGTTGCACTTAGAGGGTACAGCGGTTGTCCAAGCAGGGCTGGAGGCAAGCCTTGAAGTTGAGCAAGGTCAACATGTGGTGGAAATATACCTGGTGGGTACAATTATAGATAATCACAGATAATCAAGGTGAGAGGTTTAACATCACGTCAAGTGACAGAGTTAAAGATGAGAAAGTGGGAAAACAACAACAACACTAACCTGCTTGCGCAAGAGCAGGTCCCAGTTGCTGAGGCTGGATACCCTGCGCCAGCATTCGCTGAACCACATTAGGGTGGAGCTGGGGAGGAGGGCGCACCATCGGTACATGGGATAGCAGCGGTACCGGGTAGATGGGACGAGGGAAAGATGAGGAGGGTCCTGGAGCCATGGTGGGCGCACTGTGTCCAGCAGAGCCAGGCCTGAGACGCTCCTGGTCCTTGCTCAGCAAGGTCTGCGAGCCAACCTTCACTCCCCCAGACTGGCCAGCATTACCCTCAATCGCCTCCAGGTATAGATGTTGGGAGCTGCCGTCTGTAGTCACATAACCCAAATCCCAGTGTTACAGTGTTGTAGTGCTTAGACTAAATCAAGGAAGGTTGAAAGATGAGATGTCACGGCACTATATTGCAGCATATCATTGAGGTACGACACATGAGCAGTAAAATGTGGTCTGCAGTCGCCGAAATTGAGCCAATTGCAACACACGACCACAGCTCCCACCCCATAGCTCAAGACCTTATCGCAGCCTCCATTCAATAAGCCTTGAACTAAAATCAGGAAGTAGTCGGTAAATGAATGCTCTGTACCATCTTGAGAGTTCCCTGCTGCCTCCTCCTTCGTCTCAGAACGACTTGATGGTTCATCTCTGCTTTTCTCTTTTGTCGCGTACATTTTGCGAATCACAGATGTGGGTGTGAATGATGGGGACAACTGTAGTAAGTAAACAAAAATAAATGACATTAATACCAAGAGGTGTAGAAATAACCAGCAAAAAGTTTAAAGAGTCCAACTTCACAGGACAATGCTGAATAATGGCAGCTGGGACGATAAAGTATATGCTCACCATGGTGACAGCATTGCCCGGAGAGTTTCTTCCAGCAGGCTGAGGGCTTGGTCCAGGGGAGCGATTAACACGCTGCAGTCTGTGGATCACAAGCACATCATCCAGACATAACTAGCAAATGCTAACCAATCCTTGTTGTAATCTGGTTTGGGTGCATACATTCAGGACACAGATGTATGTCAATATGTAGCAAAATATTTCCCACGATTGTTAAGATTTTTAAAAAGTAAAACAGTCAGAAAAAAAAAAAAACTGTTGTAAGCTGCATCACTAGAACATTTAATACGCTGTATTTGCCATCATTCCAGTTGCTGAAATTAACAAGCAAGACACGTAGGGCGGCTGTGGCTCAGAGGGTAGAGCAGGTTGTCCACCAATCGGAAGGTCGGTGGTTGCCGGCTGCTCCAGGTCACATGTCGATGTGTCCTTGAACAAGACACTTTACCCCAAAATTGCTCCCGAAGGCATAGCCATCGGTGTGTGAATGAGTGTTTAGATTAGATCCTGATGGGCAAAGTTGGCACCTTAGCAGCCTCTGCCATCAGTGTATGAATGTGTGTGTGAATGGGTGAATGCTGGCATGTAGTGTAACCGCTTTGAGTGGTCGGAAGACTAGAAAAGCGCTACATAAGCCCAAGTCCATTTACGTAGCCCAATTCAAATAAATTCTTCATAGCATATGAAGATCGCTCATTAGCTAAGGAGGCATTAATCACATTGAATAAATTATTTTACCATGAATACATACTGTGCAGTACTTATATACTTCTCAAAAAAACTAACCTATTTCGATAAGATTTGTCCAGTGGTGGCTTGTAGCCGGACTGGTATGAGTGGTGGGCATGTAGAGCAAGGTCCTGTTGAAATGCCAGAGCTTCCAGGTCGGCCTGATTCACTGGCATCGAGAGCGCCCTCATCTGGTCAAACAAAAATACAAACAACTGATGAGATTCCTGACTGATGTCTGAAGAGGAGTTAGTTTTCTTAATATATATGCACGGTATAATGAAGCAAAACTGAATAACAGAATATTGTAAATGTAGCCCAATGTGCATTTACTGTAAAAAAAAAATGTAAATATCAAGTTACATATCATGATTCATTTTGTGTCAAATATCTTTTCAGTAATCAAACCATTAATCAAGTTCAATGTGTCTAAACATTTTGGTCACCTGTTGTTGTATTGCAGACCCGGGGCTGATAGACCTGTGAACATCAACAAACTGTTCTGGCATCATGGGCTGGTGACCAACAGGAAAACCTTGAGGTAGGAGAGGGAGAAAAAAACATTACATGATCCAGCTTGTCTGACCAACACTATCTACTCAGACAAACAAAAAGTATAAAACCGAAGATATCGGATGTTGTGAGTAAAATGCACACAGCCCCAGTACAGCTCTCTTTAGTTGTGATCATATGCCACTTTGTCCTCATGCTAGAGAAAGACCCACCATTTTTTTAAAAAGGTTCACTATGTTGCACTTTCACTACTTTTGTAGCTCCTGTGTAACATAGCTTCTGAGATCTGTTTCACTCCTACATTCCTGTTACTTCAGATGGCGTCAATGCCATGAGCTGTAATAAAGTCCGGATTGCATTAACATTCAAAAAGTAAAGCTTTCCACTGTGTGCTGATAATCATTAAATGCTCTTGGATGGATTTCATTAATAAATGGTTAGAGGCAGCACTGAGGACAAACATTTCATGAAAAAAAAAACCCCATTTGGGATCCCACAGTGTCCAAATACTTCTGGGTTAATTTCTGATTATGCGATCATGAAATCTGTGTGTAAAGCCCAACGATGAAAGAGAAGTCAATGCATACAGTATGGTTTACATGTCTTGGCTGCAACATGTCACTTTTGCAATTAACTTACCTGCTGAAGGTTGCAACCGAGTGTTGAAGTAGTCAGGTGAGGGTGCCCTCTGTGGAAAGAGAGGGGGCGACGGGCCCTTGTGTAGTAGGCCATGTAGAGGGGCAGAGGTCGTTGGGCCGTCAGAGCTGCCCAACAGATTGACAAGTAGTGTAGGAGAGGCACTACGAGCAGGACGTCCCAAGAGCTCCTAAAATACAAACATATATTGGCCAAGATATCACAATTCACTGAAATGTTATTGGTCTGGCAGTTAAGATTTAATAGTAAAGCCATCATCCATAAAATGTGGGATGGAAAAAATATTTTTTCACCCCCCCTTTAAATTCACCCATTTGCCAACCTTCCTCAACCGCTCTAGTAAAGATTAAACACTTGTAGACACAGCAAACACACAGTTACAGTGTTCTTAGACATTAAATCTTTATGTTTTGGTCTTTGGTGTTTTAAAACCCTGGCTGCCCCTCAAACACAATCTGAACAAGTCCATAATATTGTTTCTATAAATCTCTTCTGTAGACTTGTTTGGCATGGACTGCACACTTTTGCTACATATAATATTCATCCCATACGGCCTCTGTCTGACAGCAATAAGGGTGGATTTTTGTCCAGCACCAGAGTGCAGAGGTTCAGTCTGATGTTTGTCTGGCGGCTACAAGATTCCCAAACTTTGCTTTTTTTGTCAATTGATGAGATGATTTCTTTGAGTGAGTGTTTCACAGCAAGTAGCAGCATTAGGGTAGATGTTAGTACGTCTACCCTGAGCAGTGCATTTGGCCATCTACCCAGCTGGGGATGTACAGTCCTTCAACATATTGTAAAAGTTGACATTCAGGCAGCCTGTGTCAGAATTCAAAATTATTCTCTGTGGTGTCCTTATTTTCCGACACCCTACTGTTATATAGTATTTTGCCACCATGCTGAAAAGAAAACACTCCTCATCTATTTATGTAATGTTTTCAAGATCTGATCTGAAAGGCACCGTAGGGCTCACAGAACAGGTTGGAAATTGAAAATAGACCTGAGGACCCAATTCAAAATGCACTTGCCTGAAAAGGCTCAAATATAAAGAGAACACTGACAGCAGAATGATGTGGTACAAATTAATGAGCAGCTGCTGTTGAAAAGGGCAACAATACACATCATTTTCTCCCTGCACTTCAGTTTACACTCTACATCTGCTGCAAAAAACACTTCTGTCTTGCAATAATTATAAAAAGGCACCACCTGATCACAAACCAGAGACCTGTAGTACAACGTGAACCTAATCAGACCCGATTGGATTGATTATAATTTGCACCTGAGCCGCCTATGTTAATAGGAACCTAGTGGACCTTTGAAGACCTCTAGCCTATACTAAACGTTTGTCAGCATTAGCCTGAGAGGACAGTAAACATACACACCTGGAATATGTTTTTCTGCGGCTGAGGAGGCACCTGAGCTTCAGACAGCGACACCACAGCTGGGTCTGAAGGATGCTGCGTTGCACAGGGAGAAACTATTTGTGGCAGGCGCAATGCAACCGAAAACAAACATTTCCCTGTAAAAACCCATCTCAGTAAACAATGTAGAGTGTGTGGTAGACATTGGACCTCGAGTATCAATGATCTCCAGATATAAAATTTGGACATTTATCACACACAGAATTTGGTGAAACCTCTTCAAACTGCAACACTACAAGTCCAATGAGATGGATTAGTACATGAGAGTCGCAATCAAAGTGTCCCTCATGCAAGTCAGGTATGCCTTTGGTTGGTTCTCGTCTCAGTACAAAAATAAACCAGATCACAAATTCAGAAACTGACTTGTATAAAAAGGGACACTTGCAGATTCCATACATCACAAACATAAAAAAACAAAAAAACAAAACAACAACAACAAAAGAAATTTATGCCCATCATTTTCTAATCCATCTATGAAATTTTCAAGAAGTGCATTATCTAGGTTCAGATGAAAAAGCTTGCATGCAGCATCATACTGGGACAGATTTGTATGAATACCTGTTCCAATGCAACATACACAACGTTGTTACTTATCCAGTGAAAACCATTGTCAATATAGAACAAAATATATATAAAAATACTTACATTGTTTGCCTTGGTTTGGGGGTGAGTTGGCAGAGTTCCACTTGCCTTCATGCTGCTGACCAGTTTATTAAAGGCCGACATGTCTGTGTCACGTGAGTGTGGCCGGGTGCCGGAGCCGCCAGTTAAAGCCTCCTCTAAATGTTGAGCCATGAAGGGCGTGCCATTTCCTCTCTGTGGAGGCGGCACCTTTCGCACCTGTGGTTCTGAGCCCAGCTTCATCCCCTTCATCCCTCCCTCCACTTCCTCCAGCGAGAGCACCGCTCCACAGTTAGCTAAAGACAGATATAGAAATCTAAATTATTGTAGCAATGTTCAAAGAAAAAAGAAAGTTAGTGCTATAAAAGTAAATTGAAATGCCAATTAAGAAAATGTCATATGATAAAACTGGGCTTTAAGATTTATAATAGGACACGGACTGCATACTTGAGACCCTTAGACTTCTAAAATCAGATGCGTGAACAGCGAAGACCTGGTCACCCTTAGCGGGTGTTCAGATACTCAAGGGGCTGCATCGGTTTGTGGCTTGCTATTGTGTACCGGTGAGAAGTCCGATTTCTTAAGCCATCAAACGCCTGGATTTATTCCTCAGACCCCCAAACACTACACAGAAATGTATAATACTATTGGACAGGATTTTACAACTCTGCAAAGTTATTACAGTGACAATCATTTCATTTTGTCTCGGCGATCACAAGACAAATAGAGATACAGCGTTCATGTTACAAAGTAAGGTACCAAGAATCTGCGCTCACACATATTTGACTGGCTAATGCAGGACGCGGCCAGATTAAATTGCACAGCATTGTGGCAAAAGCTGAGCCAGGCTCAACATTTTGGCCAGATGATCCTGCATCTTGTTTTGCTGGAGCCTTCTGCATCAGAGGGCTTCAGTCAGTGATACCAAATGGGAGAAACTTGGTCTGATCACAGTCTTAGTATCAAGGTCAGATTTGGGAAACCACGAGAAGGGCCATGCCAGATGGCAGCGATCAGGCTCATATGGAGTTAAACAATGTATTGCTACTAGGGCTGTCAATCGATTCAAATATTTAATTGCGATTCATTTTTAATAGGTTCAAAATGTACCTTAAAAGGGAGATTTCAAGTATTTAATACTCTTACCAACACGGGAATGGGAGAATATGCTTGCTTTATGCACACACACACACACAGAGAGAGAGACAGAGA
>CAKAOI010045907.1:0-13745 GCA_916701655.1 Sebastiscus albofasciatus | reverse complement strand
CATTCACACATCTGGAGGTCAGAGGTCAAAGGACCCCTTTTGAAAATGGCCATTCCAGCTTTCCCTGCCAAAATGTAGCATAATGTTGGAGCGTTATTTAGCAACCTTGGTACCAATGGATTCTTCAGGTTGTCTAGTTTCATATGATGCCAGTATCTTAACTCTAGCTTGAAAACTGAGCCCGCTACAACCTCTGAAAGATTGATTGAGTTAGTGGCATTTAAACAAATTTGCATGAATGCGTTATTATCGCGGTAACTCTGTCAATTGTGAGGTTTTGCTCTTTCAAACAATTTATAGTTTTTCATTACTGAATGAGGATTTAAAGGTGACCTATTATGCTAATTTTCAGGTTCATATAGTACTTGGTCTTCTTATGTCACCTCAGTGTATGTCTAAAGGGGAATTCCACAGATTCTACACATCAAAGTCTGTTTACAGGTCTTATGGAGTACTACTGCATATGTGTAAAAAGTTTGATAAAGCCTCCAGGAGGAGCTGCATGAAATCTGATACATTGCCTCAAGTGATTTTCTATTTGGTCAGCATTGATTGGGACTAAAGACTAATGAAGTTTGAAAATGAAAAGGGGAGTTAGAAAGAAGGACGACTTCTGAGGCCTCATCTCTGCCTGGGGCTAGCGGCTCGAGGCTACATTAGCTGCTACTAGCATCACACAGAATCTACAACCAAACTGTAATGGCTCCAGGTTTGTTTGTTTTTTAAAGATTATTTTTTGGGCATTTTATGCTTTTTATCTGATAATAATAGTGGAGAAAGAGAAATATGGGGAAAGACAGTAGGGGAATGACATGCAGCAAACGGTGTGGCCAGCTGGGAATTGAACCGGGGACTTGCTGATCAGGGCATTTGTATGCCAGCCCGATCAATAACTATGCTTTTGGTGTCATGTGTACGCCATGTAGTTTGTACTGACTGCAATACAAATACATCCACAAAAATATTCTACGCTCAGAGCTAGTGACGTAGAATAAGAAGTGAGAGAGTCTGCTTATTATGGGTGGATGGGTACAACAAACACAGGACTTTCAACCAGTGTTGGTGTTATTTGGAAGTTACGTTAGTCCCGTTAGTGATGTGTTTTTTGTTCTTCTGTTACATTGTTTACGTACGTGTTTTGCTTAAATTACATACTTATTTTAATCCCAACCATGATGTTTTTCCTAAACTTAACTAAGTGGTTTTGTTGCCTAAACCTAACTGCGACTACTACCGTTGTTTTGTTGCCTAAACATAACCGCAGCTGTTTCACGGTAAGGACGTGGCCTTAAATGACACGTGACAACCTGTTTCACTCGTTTGTTAAGCCTGTGGCATATAAATGACATGGGAAAAGCCTATAATGTGCTTTCATGACACACTGAAATGTCGTGTTATTTATACTCCTTCCCATGAGATAGGGTTGGGTATGCGCCCTAACCACTCGGCTATCGGGTTGCCCAATGGATCCAGGTCTTGACAAGGAAAAAAATGCATGGAATAAAAAAGACAACATCTCCTTCCTTCCCTCTTCTGCAACAATTGTGATACTTTTTTTTCTAAACTGCCCATCGTATATCCAACAATGTTATAGAAATACCAAATCGATGTGATACTCTTTAGGAGTTGCATCTCTAGGAGAAAGAGCTTTAGGAATTAGCTTCAATAGAAGAAGAATTTCCCTCGTCAATGTTTCATTTCATATTACTATCGAGTATTTCACAAGAAAGAAAATCAATCATCAAGCTGTTGTGTAGTCTCGCATAACCAGCCATCTCCACAGCGGTGTGTCAGCACGAAACAAAGGTCTCGCTCCACACATTATCATTCTGCTATAGAGAGGTGAAGTCCCGCCCCTTCCGGTGGACCACCATGGGCCCATATTTCGGAAAAATCTGAACGGTATTCAACGGGAAGAGACAAATATTTTTTTATTCCATTTGAATTGCGCCATGAATCACACATATGTTTGTCAATTTAAAAGATAATTTTGCAAGTCAAGAAAGTCTCAGTTTGTTGTAAAACTGCTGAAGCATCAGACTGTGAAAATACGTAATTAGAAACACGACACACCCAAATGTTGCCTAAGTGACGTCTCTCTCTCTGAAGCTACGATGTCTGTGTGTTTCCTACTGGGATGAACTCTCATCAGCAATGGGTCTGATCCTTCTTTCGCTTCCCGGCTGATTAAAAGACCAGGAGTCGCTGATAAAACACATCAGGTCGGATAACGTTACATTTGTGCGTGGAACATAGCTAAGTTAGCGAGCTAGCTAGTGTTGGTGACGTATATTGTGCGAGATGAGAGATGTAGTTCACTGAGCGGCTTCACACAAAACTAAGTGATACTACGACAAACTGAGACTTTCTTTACCTGCGAAATTATCTTTTAAATTGACAAACATTATATGTTATGTTATAAATATTTGTCTCTCTCCGTTGACTACCGTTCATATTTTTTCCGAAATAAAGTCCCATGGTGGTCCACCGGAAGGGGTGGACTTTGTCTCTCTATAGGGGAAAAAAACGCTCCGGCTTGTTGTATTTCTTTAAACCTATCACAATCGTCTTGGGCGGCTCTAAGCACTAGATGCAAATTAGAAGGAGAGGAGAATGCTGCATAAAGCCTCATCCACACCGGGAATGTACAGGTTCGAGCAGCAACACTGACGCGCATCTCAGCTGCGTCTCTTCTAGAGAATAGAGGTCTCGCCTATTTTTGACGCGTGCCACCCGTTTCACAACAACAGACAGTGAAAGTGATCTATTGACTGTATATTAACATCATACCCGCAAAACTTTACTACAGTTTCAATGTCTATCTATAGAATGTGTTACGGAGATGAAAAAAAGTAAAGACTTATTTCATTTCAAAATAAAAGCCATTTTTTTCTGTGGACAGAATACCTTCATTTGTTAACACAAGGCTTTTATTCTAAAATATGTGCTGGACAGTGTTGTAGAACATGCATTGACTTGGAGAGCTCCAAGAATAAATATAGTGCGGGTTTTAATTGTGGATTATTTTATAATTATTTACAAATTACCACACATTTCCTAACCTTTCTCTGTCTAAAATAAAAATATAAGCTATAAATATATGCGTGAATCACGCAGCTGCCACGCGACGCAGCCGCCGTACGCCATCCTGACGTTTCCAGTGTGGATGAGGAGTAAGATACATGGCCAATGGCAGACTTATACCTGCAGTCTACATCAGTGTCAGTCAGACTAGCCGTCTTGTGACCCATTTGAATCCATCTTGTGACCCTTGTGGGGGTCCCAACCTCATGTTGGGAACCACTGATGTATACTAAAGCAATTCATCCAGAATGACACTCAGTATTCTGAATATAGTAGCCAGTATTGATGCCTATTATATTCAATGTTGATGATGTTGTTGTGTTATCCTCTTACTTCTTTAGATATGGAACGACTCAGTGAATACGACATTACAGTCCCACTCTGTTACTGCAGTATAGCAGCTTTGTAGGAGATGAAGCTAACTGCTGAGTTGATGTTGTCAGTTCAATGAAACAAAGACATTTATTCACAATCAAATATCCTGATGTGCTGATGCGAGCACAGCATGTGATAACTTAATGTGAATTCCGATGTATTTCCAGGCTATATATGCACAGTTTGCTTACTTTTAAAAAAAAATATGTATTTCGAATTGCACTGCAACATAAAGGCTGAAAAAAGTTATATTGATTATGTTAATGCTGGTTCAGCTCGAAAGATGTACCACTTTTCAGCATCATAAGCATTTATACTTTAATATATTTTCTTTATAATTTTGACATGTAGGTAGGTAGGTAGGTACTTTATTAATCCCCGAGGGGAAATTTCTGAGTTACAGCAGCAAAAGATCAAGATCAAGCAAACAACAAGATTAAGAATAGAATAAGAATAAATAAATAGGCATTAGCAATAAATACTCTTAAAAGCTGGTTAGCAAGTGCCAGGACTAATGTCCAATTGTGATGCATGTCTGACTGCACTGCTGGATGGATGAGTGACAGTGTGTGTGTGTGTGTGTGTGGGTGTGGGTGTGTGTTTGTGTGTGAGAGAGAGGGGGTAGTTATTTAGTTAGTCCAGAGATGAGTTGTACAGTCTGATGGCAGTGGGCAGGAAGGACCTTCTGTGAGGCTCCGTGGTACACCGAGGTAGGAGAAGTCTTTCGCTGAATGTGCTCCTCTGTATGGCCAAAGTGTGGTGAAGTGGGTGGGTGGTGTTGTCCATAATAGCCAGCAGCTTAGCCAGCACTCTCCTCTCAGCCACCGTACCCACTGGATCCAGGCTGACTCCAAGGATCCGGCAATTGCAGAGTCATCCTCAAATGTCTGTAGGTGGCATGACTCTGAGTTGTATCTAAAGTGGGATGTGTAGAGAGTGAACAAGAAGGGAGCCAGGACAGTGCTTTGGGGGGCCCCTGTATTACTGAGCACTGTATCTGACACACAATGCTGCAGCCTCACATACTGTGGTCGGCCAGTCAGGTAATCAGTAACCCAGGTCACCAGTGGAGCATTCACCTGCATTGTTGGTAGTTTGTCTCCCAGGAGTACAGGTTGGATGGTTTTAAAAGCAGTGGTGAAAGGTGGGGAAAAAAGATTTGAAACTGTCTCAACTCAATATGTTGTTGTGTTTTACTGCCGTAGCCTACAGTACACTGTACATTACAAATGCATCAAACCTTTCACAGTTTCTAAACAAATGGAATCCTGACATTTTTGACATTGAAAATACATTTAAAAGAAACAGAAAACAAATGATTTCGATCTCATACCAGAGCTATATTTCACATTAATTTACATATACAAGCTGATGACAGTATAATTCAAAAAGGTTTCAGAATGTGACTGAATGCTATTCCAATCATTCTCACAGCACAAGCAGTGATGCTTTCTGAATCGGAGGCAATTGTTGAAGTTCCGTTAAAACTTGCAGACTTCAGTGTTCATTGTTGAAGTTGTGTTCACACATGCGGGAAACACTCTTCCATTTTTCGTGTAACAAAATCATCTAAGCTCAAAGGGAAGGTTGATATCTTTTTGGTGGGAGGGAGGGATGAGTCTGGCTGTTTTGAAGAAAAACATAGATAAGTTTCACTTTCAGTTCAGTTCCCTGTCAGAAAGAAGAAGGAAAGAGCTGTCTGCAAGACAAGATGAAGTGGTGAAAATATTCTAAATATAGTGTACACTTTACGTGAAGATTCACTGTCAGTGTGCTAAATGACTAAATGATGCTGGAGACAGTGATAGCAAGGCTAGCTAACGTTAGCTTGAGTGTGAGGCTGCTGCAGTAATACAGTCATACATTAACGTTATAGCAGCATCAGACTGTCGTCTCCAACTGAATCTCATCCTATAGATCAAACAGTTGTCTGTTAACACGTTGGTTATTTACAGACACTTAGCCTAACAGGATTCAATCAGATATGTAGAGATGTCTACTCCGGCTGGTGGGCGGTGCTGGGTATTTCCTCAACTGTTCTCAACATGGCTGCCCGTCTCATTTTTAGTACATTACATGATGTTTCTGAAAACATTTTATGCAAGAAATAGACATTACAGTAACAGAATATTGATTCATATTTGATCAGCGCTGTCTAGTTTGACCGTTTGGTCGGAGTTTGCGAGTGATTGACAGCTGCTCAGAGACGGCAAGGCTCCAGATCAGCTCTGATTGGTTGTTTTCCTCCGGTCTGTGAAATCTTGCAGATGCCATTAGGAGCACCGCAGGACACTGGAGGACACAGAGGCACATGACTTTTTCACCTGTCTCATGTACTATTGTCAGGATATAGAGACCGTTTTATAAAAATAACTTTTTTTAATCATATTTGCTCCAAGTCTACCCACTGCTGCTTTAAGTTTAAACAAATTAATTCCAGATCAGTCACTTTAATTATTCTTTTTTTGATTCCATACATGAATCAAAAATAATTGTTTGATTCTAGATGGATTTTTGAGATTTTAGTAACTGATTAAACCATTTTCATGGAACTAGTGGCTGGTTCAAAGCTGGTTCAAAGCCGATGCTCCTGCCTCTTTGATATAAACTTCCATCAGGTGTTGCTTCCGACTAATATGCTGCTCTTAATCAAAGGAGTTGAGATCAGCCCCCCCATATGGGTAGTTCCCCCCGCTGCTGTTTCCTTCAGCAAGTCAAACAACCTCCACAGGCTCCAGTGCTGCTGTTGCAGCACAGTCTCACAGCACTGAAATAGTCACAAAATGTAATCTATTCGATTCGTGTACATTGACCACATTCCCTATGTGATCCCACGTGGCGCAAAAACGGCAACCCACATGGCGCCGTTATGAATCTCCCAGAGAACCTGATATAGAGAGGGCAGAGGGGAGTACCGGCAGCTTGAGAGAAGTTCCGGTACGCATGAAAAAGTCACAATACACCAAAGAGTAAAATGAAGAAGTGCTGCTGCGTACCAGTACGGCCCACTTCGAGCACAGGATGACAAATAAATCAACTTTGACTTTAGGTTTGACGCAGGACACAAACAGTGTCCAGTGTTTTTTGACCCACCCGTCCACCTCGACCTCCTCCCTACGTGGCGTTCGCCGCTCTCTATACTTCCTGGTTCACAATTACGTGGATTACATACGAATTGATTTTGTGCTGACCATCACAAAAAAAAGTACACAAATAAATAAATTGAATTTTGGGACAATTTCGGTTGCTGTGCGATTGTGTGGCTGACCCCTGACCTTTGACCTCCCTGCAGAGGGCTTCTGCAAGCATCAGTAAAGTGTGACAATGATATTATGTTGTTTTCTGACTGCACACAAGTGTGACAGCGGGGGTTCTGTATTCTCAGCAGGGATCATTTACATCTCGTCACAGTCATTTTGAAACAATGTCTTACTGTCTTTTTTTTTGTACATATTTGATGGATGTCAGCATTAAATAAACATGTCTATCGCATGCAGAACATGAGGAGACTATAAATTATTCACCGCAAACAAAAATCACTATCCCAAAATGAGATGCGAGAGCGTTTTTGTTCTCCTCTTTACCTCTCTGTTTCCCTCTAATGCTCTCCCTCTCTTCTGCTCTGTCTCTCTCTCTCTCTCTCAGCCCACTCTCTATCTTTGGAGTGCCTGCCAAATTCTCTATGATATTTCCCTTTGAGAGGGATAAAGAGAGAGATGAGAGGGAGGGAGAGAGGGATGGATGGATCGAGGGAGATTTGGGGAGAGAGGGAGGGTGCAGAGGGACTCTGGGAAGAGGGTGATGGAGGGGGTAGAGAGAGGAGGAGAGGGAGAAGGCAGGTAGGAGAGAGATCGACTGAGGGAAATGGTAAATTAAGGAAGGAGGAAAGAAAGAAAGAGAGAGAGATGGAAGAAGAAGGGCAGTTCAATATATCAATCATTACTTTTTATCACCTAGAAGAGAGGTACAGGGAGTTGGAAGAGGAGAACTTTTTAACAAATCCTTTTTCAAAAGACCAAATAGGTCCACGCACACACATTTTCACTACAGGTCCTTCTCCCTCACCCTCTCATACAGACCGTGTGTCTCTTTCTCACACCCACATACATGTATTTACTCTCACATATCAGTGCTGGGATTGGAAAAAAAAAATCCCATATGTGACTGTGCCAGAACAGAAACATTCATTAAAAAAACTAATTACCTTTCTCATGTACGCTGCAAATTTTCATGGGAAATGTGAAGATGAAAAAGCCGGAGTTGGCTGAGATGGTGGGTGGAGGGACAGACGTGGGCAACAAGAAGTGAAGACAGAGTTGTAGGTGCGTGAACTTCAGGTGAACACCAGCTGAGCTGTGGTTTTACACTGAAACCTGGATGACTGTAATTATAAACTAGGGCCGTCAAAGTTAACGCCATAATAACGCAAATTAGTTTTAACGCCACTAATTTCTTTAACACAATCAATCTTTTCTGTCAGTTTTTAAAAGCTAGAGTGAATACTTCATATGAAACTAGAAAATCTAACCATGTCATACTAGCTTGTCACAAAGGAGGCTAAATAACGCTCCAAACTCATTTTGGCGAGGAAATGTTGTGTCTGTGGCAACTCTATCCAGTAGTACACTTCTACATCACCTCAGCAACGTGAGACGTTAATTGCAGAATCTGTGAGCTTGAATATTCCACCTTGAATATGGTACTAAAGTTCAGGAGTGGGTTGGCTACAGATGCATTTTCATTTATACTAAGAACTAATGATGTGAGGGAGCACTTACACGATAAACATTATATCATATCTTCTAAAAATCAGCTTTGCAAATAAATATTGAAATCTGAAGTAGGTGAGATGGGGAGCAAATATGATTAAAAAAAGGTATTTTTATAAAACGGTCTCTATATCGTGACAGTAGTACATGAAACAGGTAACCTGAAAAAAATCATGTTCCTCTGTGTCCTCCTGTGCTCCTAACGGCATCTGCAAGATTTCACAGACCGGAGGAAAACAAGCAGTCAGAGCTGATCTGAGGTCTGCTGTCCATCTGCTGTCTATGAGAGTCAGCTGTCAATCACTCTGAACTCCGATCAAACGGTCAAACTAGGCAGCGCTGATCAAATATGAATCAATATTCCGTTACGTTAATGCCTATTTCTCTCCTCAGATGTTTTCAGAGTCATCTTGTAGTGCACGGTTTAGCTGTAAAATGAGAAAGTCTGTGACGCCGCCGCCATGTTGAGATCTGGTGAAGGAATGCCAAGTTCACATGACCGGAGCACAGCCAATAGGAACGCTATCTCTCAATGAAATGACCTGTGATTGGTCAAAGTCTCCTGTCACGGGCTAGATGTTCTAAAGCCTGAAAACAGAGCCATGAGGAGGAGCAGAAGTCTAGTTATCTCTCAGAACACTTGAATTACAATATGCTAAAAGGTTATTATGGAATTTTAGCCCAATGATGCCAAACATATACTGCCTACTGCCACTTTAAGCAATAAATACATGCACTATTGTAATAACTGCTCTAACTGTCTCTACATCTTTCCCTTTTTTTCAGGCCTTGCAGCCTGTCTGAATCTCTACCTTTTCTGTGTATAATATCGTCTCTTTCCACACTCGGTGTCTCTCCTTCCTTCCCACTCTCATTCCACTCTCTGTCTCCTCTAAATGAAACCGTTTATGTAACACTAGAAATGTAATTCGACAAGCAGACGCTTTACCAAATTTACATAACATGATCAAACATGCTGTTTTGGTGAGTGTATGTGTGTGTGTGTGTGTGTGTGTGTGTGTGTGTGTAACACCGGATCACACATCCAGCGCCCGAAAGCAAGAAACAGGTTTGACCAAAGCAGTCTTTACTTGATCAAAGACAAACAGAGCAGGTGGTACAGAAAAGGTACAATTAAAGTTTGGGCCGACTACAGAGAGCACTGACAGGGGGGCAGGTGATGAGCTGAGACAGGAAGCTCCAGTGATGGCTGCTGGGCAGGTGAGGAATGGCAGGAGAAGTTCGTGTGAAACTATAACTGTGGTGTGTGTGTGTGTGTGTGTGTGCGTGTGCAGTGCGTGTGCGTGTGTGTGTGTGTAATATTCATGTCTAAAACAAATTTTCCCTCTGGTATCCATCCTCTATCCTCAGGCACAATTATTCTGGAACAGAAGCCTACTGACTATACCAGCCCTCTAGGTGTGTGTGTGTGTTGTGTGCGTGTTCTTTGCATGATTTTATGCCTGTTAATGATACTGTCCCGAGTCTGAGGCATCGTTTTATCTCTAGAGTACTAATTGTAGATTAACAGACTTAACTTGGTACAGGAGTACAAACAAAGCCTCGGGCAACACATTTTTACAACCTTGAAACATTCAAATGAAACATGAGGTAAAAAAAACACTGAGAGAAAGCTCCTGTGACACAAAATGAAGAATAAAATAAACAAAATAAATACTGGGTGCACTTCACAGCACTGAAACTGCACTTTTAAAGGTTTGTAATGATCTTTAATTAACTGTTGATTCTGCTTCTTATTCTTTTAGATCTCACAGCTGCTTTCGACACAGTGGACCAAAACATTTTAATTTCTCGTCTGGAGCACTGTGTTGTTTTAAAGGTACCGCTCTTAGATGGTTCAAGTCCTACCTGGCTGACCATAGTTTTTCTGTATGCCTCGGTGATTTTACATCCTCCTCAGCCCCTCTCGCATGTGGAGTCCCCTAAGGCTCTATACTTGGTCAGATTTTATTTTCCCTGTGCATGCTTCACCTGGGGTCCATTGTTAGAAAGTATGGAATATCCTTCCACTTGTATGCGGATGATACACAGCTTTACCTGTCCTTGAAAAATAATAACTCAAACTCTTTGGGCACATTGCTAGCCTGTCTCAAAGACATCAAAGTCTGGATGGCTTTACATTTTCTCAAGTTTCAAGTCTCAAGTTTTTTCAATGACGAAAAAACTGAAGTGATTATTTTTGGACTCAATGGAGGCAGAAACAACCCCAACATGGACCTTTCTCCTCTTGAACCCTTTGTCCTTCCATCAATAAAGAACCTAGGGGTCATAATGGACAAGGATTTTAAAATGGACAAACTCAGTTGTGAAATCAAGGTTTTCTCCAACTGCGTCTTTTATCCAGGGTTAAGTCCTTTTAATCTTTTAATGGTTTTGAAAAGGTAATGCATGCTTTTATCACCACACGTCTTGATCATTGTTATTCACTTGACGTTGGTGTTAGCCAAGCCTCTTTGTCTCGCCTGCAGCTCGTTCAGAACGCGGCAGCTCGTCTTTTAACTGGTGCACGTAAACGTGAGCACATCTCCCTGATCCTGGTTTCTCTTCACTGGCTCCCTGTGTGTTTTAGGGTTGATTTTAGGAATTTATTATTAACATATAAATCGTTAAATGGGCCAGCTCTGACTTATCTCTCAGACCTTTTAAAACCACATCTTTTATCAAAGACACTCAGATCCACTGACCAGTTGCTTCTGACTGTCTTGAGGTCTAGGTTGAAGCTCAGGGGGGTGACCGAACCGTTGCAGTTGCAGCTCCAAAGCTCTGGACCGCTCTGGAATGCTCTGCCTCCACATGTTGGGCTGTCCCCCACACTGCCTGTTTTAAATCAAATCTCAAAACGCACTTTTATTCCTTGGCTTTTGGCTCGGCATGAGAGTTTTTTTCCTTTCCTATTGGTCTTAACGCTTTTATTATTTTAATGTCCTGTTTGTTTTAAGTTGGTCTTAGCTGTTTTATTGTGTTGTTTTTATGTATAATTGTACAGCACTTTGGTCAACTTTTGTTGTTTTTAAATATGCTTTATAAATAAATTTGGATTGGATTGGATACTGTAGCTTACTACTCTACTTTAATCCACACAAATCCACCCAGTGCATTTGCACTTTTCCATTTTTTTAAAGTTAACTTCTCACAAGAAAAGTGTTACAACTTTACATGTAAAGTTTTCAGACACTTCACAAATTTCTAAAAACAAATTTAACATAGTAATAATGTAAATAAAAAAGACATATAAAAATGTTATTTATAAAAATAAAAAATAAATATAAATAAATAAATCTAAATATATAAGGGCTGTCAATCGATTGTCCATAGTTAATCCCGATTAATTGCAAATGAATCACACCTTTTTTTTTCCTGCTCCAAATGTACCTTAAAGGGAGATTTGTCAAGTATTTAATCCTCTTATCAACAGGAGAGTAGGCAAATATGCTGCTTTATGCAATTGTAGGTATATATTTATTATTGGAAATCGATTAACAACACAAAACAATGACAAATATTGTCCAGAAACCCTCACAGGTACTGTATTCAGCATAGAAAATATGCTCAAATCATAACATGGCAAACTGCAGCCCAACAGGCAACAACAGCTGTCAGTGTGTCAGTGTGCTGACTTGACTATGACTTGCCCCAAACTGCATGTGATTATCATAAAGTGAGCATGTTTGTAAAGGGGAGACTCGTGGGTACCCAGAGAACCCATTTACATTCACATATCTGGAGGTCAGAGGTCAAGGGACCCCTTTTGAAAATGGCCTAGCTAATTTTTCTGTAACAAAATGTAGCGTAAGTTTGGAGCGCCATTTAACCTCCTTCACGACAAGCTAGTATGACATGGTTGGTGTCAGTGGTTTCTTCAGGTTTTTCTAGTTTCATATGATGCCAGTATCTTCACTCTAGCTGAGCCAGCTACAACTTAAAAATCACAAGCTGCGTTAAAGAAATTAGTGGTGTTAAAACAAATTAGCATTTTGCAAACTTTGACGGCCCTAGTCTACATGTAAAGCTTTCAAACATGCTGCATGTAAATACAGTATAAATTCCTATATATAATCTCAAAAATCAATAATGCCTTATATATTTGGCAGTAGACCATCAGGGACATTTCTAAACACTACTCACTGGGAAGAATCAGATCAGACTTTTCTAGACATAAGTCCCCCTTTAGTTTGTAGTTAACAGATGTAATTCAAGTGTCTTATGCCTGCAGTCAGGATTCATGCACGTTCATTGTTCTTTCTTAATTTGATCCAAAGATTTGTTTTTCAGGAGTTGATTTTTTTAATAGTCGCCAAAACATTTCCCTCGGTACAAACCAGTGATGAGACAAGGTGAGAAGGAGAGAAAGGACTAGTTTTATATGTAAACAGGACTGTGATGATCATAATGGTTATCCATATGTGAATGGATTATATTCATAGTTTTTGCCACAGTATTTATCTGTTTTTTTGTTGTTGTTTTTTTAAAGAAATTGTGCCCTTATAGGCAGAGAACTGATGAGCGATGAGCACACAGTGTACCAGACCCAAAATCCCTCATCATTAGCTGCTAGAGCACAGACACACAGTACTCATGAGAAATCCACAATGGGGAATATTTATGGTCCTGTGGAGGCTGATTTGTCCAGGAAGGATGGCTGGATGTGTGCACCAAATGTAATGTCATTTCATCTGCCAGTTGGTGTTGCAGTTAAAGTTGTCAATATATACAAGTGACACAATTCATCAACCAAAATGCACACTCAAATTAAATGAAGATATGAGGAAAGAGGAACAGTGTAAAACTAGAAGTGCACTCAGAGAGCGCAGACCTCCGCCAAGGCAGGTTTCATGTTTCATATACGTCACTGGCCCCCACCATCCTCTACCCCCCTCTCCCCATTCAGCTTGCGCCATCATCCACATGTGTTTTTGTTTATGTTGAGATGAGCGGTATGTCATGAACGCGTCATCAGTTACACTGCGCATGTCTTAAAGCCTGTGGCGTTAATGCACAGGCTGAGCGGAGTTATTAAAAAAAAAAATGTTTGATCCAGAACGCCACCAAAATCGAATGGATTGTTCATTGTGCTACACCTCACCCCTCCAAAAAATTGCATTCAAATCAACCGCAGACTTTTGGAGTAATCTTCCAAACGGACAAACCAACAAACAAACAAACAAACCATCAAACCATCAAACAAACTAACAAACCAACAAACAAACCAACAAACCAACAAACAAACCAACAAACAAACCAACAAACCAACAAACAAACCAACAAACCAACAAACAAACCAACAAACAAACCAACAAACCAACAAACAAACCAACAAACAAACCAACAAACCAACAAACAAACCAACAAACAAACAAACAAACCAACAAACAAACCAGCAAACCAACAAACAAACCAACAAACAAACCAGCAAACCAACAAACAAACCAACAAACAAACCAACAAACAAACCAGCAAACCAACAAACAAACCAACAAACAAACCAACAAACAAACC
>CAKAOI010045906.1:10246-49234 GCA_916701655.1 Sebastiscus albofasciatus | reverse complement strand
AGGTCTCTAGTCTGATCCATCCATCCTCTGAATGCTCTAGGTCTCTAGTCTGATCCATCCATCCTCTGAATGCTCTAGGTCTCTAGTTTGATCCATCCATCCTCTGAATGCTCTAGGTCTCTAGTTTGATCCATCCATCCTCTGAATGCTCTAGGTCTCTAGTTTGATCCATCCATCCTCTGAATGCTCTAGGTCTCTAGTCTGATCCATCCATCCTCTGAATGCTCTAGGTCTCTAGTTTGATCCATCCATCCTCTGAATGCTCTAGGTCTCTAGTTTGATCCATCCATCCTCTGAATGCTCTAGGTCTCTAGTTTGATCCATCCATCCTCTGAATGCTCTAGGTCTCTAGTTTGATCCATCCATCCTCTGAATGCTCTAGGTCTCTAGTTTGTGGCTGTAAAGTTTCATGAGGCTGTGATTATCCTAGAGGTCACCACAGGTCATTTTATACAGTGAGGTCAAGTTTAAAAAAATGGTCTCACTACAATGAAATGACTCCTATGAGGACTAACATCATCACACATGAATACAGTTGGGCTCATTGGATCCACAAGAGTCTCAGCTTTACAGTGATACACAATTTATGTAATTCAAGACTGTTTAGGGACCCCAGGATGCAGAAATATTCAGATACAACATTTTAGAATGGGACAAAAACTGCATGTGATTATCATAAAGTGGGCATGTCTGTAAAGGGGAGACTCGTGGGTACCAATAGAATCCATTTTAATTCACATATGTTGAGGTCAGAGGTCAAGGGACCCCTTTGAAAATCACCATGCCAGTTTTTCTTCGCCAAAATTTAGCATAACTTTGTAGCGTTATTTAGCAATTTTGCCGACAAGCTAGCATGACATGGTTGGTACCAATGGACTCCTTAGGTTTTTCTATATGATAGCAGCCCGAAACAACCTGAAAGACGGAATAGTGGCCGGGCCCACCAGCGGAGTGTTAAGGGGATGCACAACAGAACAAACGTTACTCTCAAGCCCCCTTGAATATCACGGCTAATGGCCATGACACTGAGCTGTATGTTGAAGGGACTGTTTGTAACTTCTTACACGTATAAATCATTGCGGGTTGGTGTCCCATGCGCGCTCGCGTGTGGCTACGCTGTTCAGACAAGACTCCAACACAAACTACAGTGAAGCACCAACACCACAAACTATCTAGTAGTATCTATCTAGTGAAGCCCGTCTGTTAAACAGTGTTGGCCGCGGTCGGAGGACGCGGGGGAAACCGTAGCTTTGGTCTCCAGGACCAGAGTCTCTGCTGTACTCTGCTCCTCTGCTCCTCTGCCTGCCTTCACTCACACACTGCGCTCATTCTCGCTCTTTTGCTCCACTCTCACGTGCATGCTGCTCACTCCTCACTGCAGAAGAGTTAGTTTAGCTCTGAGAATATCTAGTGAATGTTCAGTGGACGTTTGTGCAGAAATAACTGCTGCAGCTCCTCCAGACCAACAGAGGTTTCCCGTGTCTTGTGAAGTGACGGGGAGAGAAACGTTATCGCCTCCGACCAAAACTCCGGTGTCTCCCCTGTTCCCTCCGGCCGCGGACGGGAGGCTGAAGCGGGAAAAGCCAACACTACGATCAGCATTGATTCATAGAGAGACCTTGGTCTGGTCAGCTAACATTACTGCCAAGCAGCTGAAATATAGAGTGATATTGTGCTTTTAGCTGACGTGTGTCTCCTCACTGTTTTGAGCGATGCTCCTTCATGTCTATGTAGAGCGAGCACAAGCGCGAGCGCGAGCAACAGGACACTGACTTGACTTAACGGACACAGGTGTCGCTGTTAACAAGACATTTCTGATTCTTACAAACAGTCCCTTTAAGGGGAACACATAATTAGAGTACAACACCTAGGGCTGTAGCAGGGCCTCGGTCCTGCTACAATAAATACATGTTATATTAGGATCATAAAGTGTTCATAGTGCTTTGGATGATGGATCCAGTTTTATGGGCTTGTTCATGAACGTCAATTCCGGCTGACTGGAACAAAAAAGAAGACTTTTCTCCGATTTAGGAGTTCAATACATCTACGTAGCTTAAAGCATTACAGCAAACTGACAACACCTGCTCATATTATTCCTTTCACTGCATTGGGGGAAAAAAATATGTGCTTTAATCACCCTCCTTTGTCTGCTGTTACCTATTGTACTCCCAAACCCATTCTTTCAATTGTCAAATGTGCTGCAGCAGCAGATCAGATTTGAAGGTGAACTTCCTTGAGAAAAAAAAAGGGAAGCGGTACGAGCCAGAGGGAATAAATCAGCTTTTTTGGCCCCAAGTAACACTTTTGAGGATCTGTATCCTTCCACCGATCTCATTAATGTTAAAACATGCAAAAATCTTGTCTCGAGACACAGTCGGTGAACAATACTGCCGCGTTAGCTCTTTGGGATAATGCCCTGACAGATACAGTGTGTCTCAAGATTCCTGTCTGCTTAAATGTGTTTAGGAAGTTAGACTCCTCTTCCTTACAGTACATGAACAAAGACATCTGTTCTATTTCACCAAATCAAAGTTAAACTCGAGGGAGATTTGGACTACCAGTGCCCTGTCTGCTACAATACATGTACAACTTTTATAAAGAGAGCTCTCTTTGACCTTCACTTTTCCAACTACATCTCATTCACTCGAGTCGACGATAAGCTTCCATGAAATTTTGGTATAACAGATGTTCTTGAGCAAAAGGTGAATGAGAGATTTGAGTTCGGCTTTAACCATTCTTTGATATCCTTTCAAAGCTCTTTCAAAGCAGATGTTGGCTTGACAAGTAAAGGAGGCTGGCAAATAAAAATGGAACAATGGAGTGCTGTCAGAAAGAGGACGATGTGATGTGTTGGATTGATCACAGCAGGAACTTCTTGTTGCCTGGCGAAGCTTCAGCTTTGTTTTACTTGTTGTTTTGTTTTTTCATTTTTGACTGAAAAGATAAAATTAGCTTGGATGGAGACAATAGTGTACTCAAACACATCTCTTACCATCTGCAACGCTGACAGACGGAAAGAAATGCAATACATGTCGTGAGTAACAGCACAATGAAAATGTATAGACTTAAAAAAACATACACAATCCATATGAAAAAAAAAGATACATATAATGAACATATGTGAAGGGATGAATCCAGGGTGTCTCCAAACACATGGAGCCTTAGCAACACCACCTCCTCTCCACCATGTAACCTAGGGAGAGGACCAGAGTTTTGATTTTAGTTTACAGTTGCTTTGGTAATGTAATTGTATGTTTCCCATGCTGATAAGCCTTTTTGGCATGATTTAAATTGATAGAGAGGCTAAATCTCCTGGAGGACGGAGGTCCAGGTCCGTCATGTGGAATGAGGCACCACCAGCCAGAGAAGCCTGAGTTAAAAGGGGAGTTTAAAGGTTTCCCTTGCTGTACGAATTAGTGTTAGTAACTAAGTGCAGACCTGGCATGCTCTCTAATCACCTGAGACCTGCCAAGCGCTGAGTCACTGGTGTTAAACTCTCTGTAAGCACCTATCTATATTAGACAAAATAGCGGCGCCTGCTCCGGTACGATGCAGGCCATCCGCTCTCAGCAGCTCGGGGCGGCCCCAGAAAGAAGGCAAGTTATCAACTAAACCAAATCCCTGCTCCCTACCGTAGCATGCCAGCCAGCGGTTCATTCCATACTTGCCAACCCCTCACGATTTTCCCGGGAGACTCCCGTTTTGCATTGTCCCCTCCCGGTTTCCTCCACAATTCTCCCGTATTTCTCCCGATTTATGACAAATGTTCACTCCTTTTTGTCCTTTTCATTATCTCAACCTGTTTCTGGCACACGCTGTACAGAGCCAGAAACAGGTGGAGCTTTTGGGCTTCGCTCAATGCAGCGAAAAGCTGTCGTGGCACAAGCCGTTATAAATAATGGGTTTGAGAGTGCAGTGGTGCTGTTGATGCATTTTGTCTGAAAGGACCTTCAGTGAGTGAGAGAAGGAGAGAGAAATGGAGAGAACTAAGAGAAAGAAATACTCAAGCAGGGGCAAAAAATTAATTAATTAATAAAAACTGATGAATATTAGTTCACACCAGAGGGGAGAACTATTCCGTTTTCTTTCCTGAGAATTAAAAGTAAAATTATTTTTTTTTACATACAAGAGCTGTTTCAGTGCACTTATTGATTTCTTATTCCCATTCTTTAAAAGTCACCAAAATGCAGGAAACAAAGTCTCTGAAACTCAAAATGTCCCTGCTTTTGGTTTTGAAATCCTCCCTATTTTTGAGGTCTCAAGTTTGGCAAGTATACCTAACCAAGTAGTGGTGTTGCATAAGTAAAACTAAGTAAATCTACATTGGAAGTTTATTTTGAAAAGAGACTGTATGTATGTAACGAGCGGAAACTGTACATTTCCTGTGAACACAAGTTTATTCTGAAAAGACACTATGCATATAATGAGCGGAAACTGACACGTCATCCCTGACACGTCCTAAACTGACGCTAGAGGGGAACCTAGAGCGTCATAGTTTGAAGCGTAGGGCCGCTGACCAAGCGTCGGTATTTGTCGTGTTGGTAGTGAGAATGTGTTAGAGGGGCAGAGGCTGTCTAATGCCCGGTTCAGACTACACGATATCAGCTCGATTATAGCCCGACACGGCCATCGTAGGGGATCGGGAACGATAAATGAGTGTCGTGTGCGAAAATCGATCCTCTTATCTCGCGTAGTGTGTCATAGTACACGACAACCGACGCCACGTCTGGGACGCCCCGCGACACCCCGAGGAAATCTAGCCTGTCAGAATGTTTTGTCTTGACACGCCTAGTGTGACATCTCCAACGACGTGTTCCTTTGCGTTGACCAATTAGGTGCTCTACCAGCGCTCAGTCGCAGTCAGGTCACTTGGTAATAAACAAACATGATGAACAGGAGGAGGGATGCCGAGTTTGCTGCTGTCAGGTGGGACAACGAAACTGACTCAAGTATGGACAGCCCATACCGTCCTCTCTGTGGGTTGTGGATGTCAGGAGAACATCCACAACCCTTTTTTCTTTCTTTTCTTTTTCTTTTCCCAACACAAGACCGCCAGCACCACACACAACGCTTCTGTTGCCATGATCGACAGTTGCTCCAACCACCTCCCCGATGACGTCTGAACTTGCGCATGATTGTGGAATACGACGTGCCGTGATTGGTCGTGGTCATACGTGTAGACTTACCAGTCACCCGACCAAGACACTGCAAGCGTTTATGGCACTGTGATCGTTAGATCTGACATGGTGACCATCATCAAAGACAAAAACATTTGGTAGTCTGATCCCGGCATTAGACACACCGCTCTGTGTCTGTGTTTCACCGGATGATTTGAGCCCTGTTAACGATCTTGTCAATTTAATTTCAGAAATCAGTGATTGGATGGCTCAAATTTATTTCCAGTTGTATAAGGACAATTGAATGAGGATATTGTAGTTATCAGGAAACAAGCCAAAGAGGGAACTTCATTTCTCATCTCAGTGCACATTCAGAACACCATTGGCTTTGGCACAGAAACATTGCCATGGTCATACCATATCTCTCGCTGAACAACTGTGGAAAAACTCCCTCACACTTTTCTTTACAGTTGTCTTGATTAATGTAATTCTCTGGTTCAAAGCCCTGCAGCCAAGACCTGATCAAAAACACACTGAAATCTCTCCGCTGCATGCAAGCCGCAGAATTGATTTTAATTATAATTAAGCAATAAACCACGTGAGGCCATGATTCACCCCTTAGCTGTAAAAAAAAAAGTATACCTGGCAAGGTTTCATAAAAAAAACCCACTTCATTGTTAACAAATAATCAATCTTCTGCCAAGCAATGTAGTTCTTCAGCGACATTTAGCAGAACGGTTGCCAGGCAACACATTGACGCGACACACAGTCACAGTGGAAAGCATGCTAAAAGACCATGGTGATTATTAACATTTATCTGGATATCACCATTAACTGTGCAGTTGTTGAAGTAGCATCCAATCACGTTAGCACTCTTCTTTGCTAGTACAGGGGTGTTTGTCTCTGGATAGGTGCGTTTTAATCAACCATATGGGTTCTCTAGTATATCGAACATGAGGAGAAAGAAATAAAAAGTTCACACACATATGTATCTACCATTGTTCATTTATATATATATATATATATATATATATACATATATATATACATATATATATATATATATATGTAGTAATCAAGTGGCTGCCTCTCTCTCTCATTTTGTGGCAGGTAGGTAAGGTTGCTTGTTTTGGAGCTAGATTCTATAGACCTGGTTTGTTTCTCTTGCTTTGTTACTGACTCCTCTATATCTTTACCTATAGGCCTAGCTAGTAGACAGTTGTTTGCTGCTATATTAAAGGTCCCATATTGTACTCATTTTCAGGTTTGTACTTGTATTTTTTGTTTCTACTAGAAAATGTTTACATACTTAAATTTTTAAAAAAAAATTATTTTCCTCATACTGTCTGCCTGTATATACCTGTATTTATGTTTGAAACGCTCCGTTAAGGTCCCATACTGTAAAAAGTGAGATTTTCATGTCTTTTATATTATAACGCAGGTTTAAGTGCCATATAAATAATGTTAAACTATCAAAATGCTCAATATACGGAGAAATAGACACAGCCCATATTCAGAAATTGTGCCTTTGAAACAAGCCGCATATTGTATATTTGTGATGTCACAAATATACAATATATAGATCATTACACGATTTTAAACGTAACATTTCTAAATGTGTCCCAGTTTATTTCCTGTTGCAATGTATGGAAACAACATCAGCTGACAGGAAGTAAACATAGACCCAAACTGTAGCAACGCAATTCAGTTGCAATTCCGTTGAAATGCACTAAAACGAAGCGTTTCAGACAGAGGGTGAATACAGCTATATTCAGGCAGACAGTATGAGGAAAATAACGTTTTTTTTTTTAACATTACAGCATGTAAACATGTTCTAGTAGAAACACAAAATACAAGTATGAATCTGAAAATGAGTACGATATGGGACCTTTAAAGCATTTCAATGAAATTACGTTGCTAGGCAACAGTTTGGGTCCATGTTTACTTCCTGTCAGCTGATGCAATTCACATACACCGCAACAGGAAATAAACTGGGACACATTTAGATTGTTTATGTTTAAAACTGAGTAATGGTCTAAACATTGTAGATTTGTGACATCACAAATGGACAGAAATCCTAACAGCTTGTTTCAAAGGCACCATTTCTGAATACGGGCTGTGTGTATTTCTCCGTATATTCGGCATTTTGATACTTTAACAGAATTTACGCAGCACTTAAACCTGCTTTATAATATAAAAGACATGAAAATCTCACTTCTTATAATATGGGACTTTTAATGCTCTGAATATTGTATAGAGAACCTTTAACCGTCCCGGCTTCATTTCTTGACTTTTCCAGCTCTTCAATTTCTCTCTCAGTAATTCCATCTTCCTCCTCTCTCTCTCTCTCCTGTCCATCTCTTCCAGCCTCTTATCCATGCTCAGCCCATCCAGTAAAACAAAACTCACAACATAATCTGACATTATTTATCAGGTTGTTTGGCACGGTGATACTAATACAGTCCCAGTTGTGTGTTAACAGAGTATTTTACAAATGCAGCTCAGCCAATTATAGTCAAGCACCAGAACTATCTGTTTTATAATTGTTTTCAAATCACTTCAAGGCCTCATTTCAGACTTCATCAGTGACCTCCTCACAGGTTATGTTCCTAACAGAACAAAACTTAAAAACTTGCTTTTAGAAACTTTTTAGACCTCTCTTTAATATGTCCCTGACAGTGTGATTAGGGTTAACCATCTAAATAATGTAACATTATCAAAAGCAATAGAAAAGCTTTTATGAATACATTATATGTGTGTTCCATAGAACAACTGTTTCTCTTCCTTTAATTCTTTCAGTCTAGGTTAAGGAGAAAAACAGCCACACTGTGACATTATGAACACCCACAGCTTTTTCTTTCCCCTGCCGCCTACACACTCTCATATACGCGGAGCAAGGGGTGGGAGAAGGTTAAGTAGAATGAAAGGAAGAGAAGGACGCGACCAGCAGAGAGCTGAACGTCGGCCGCCCACTGCTCCGACACATTTATTAACATCAAGTCCTGCTGAAGGTCTCCGCTCATTGATTCGGGCTTCATTCACGACTCGATCAATAGCACTCGATCAAGGTGCGGCGCAGACGCGTCAAGCTGTAAATCAGATGTTTGCACGCTGAGTGGCTAACATCTCCTTCTCTCCTGTCTGCTGCCTCCTTCGGTGTGATACTGTTGTTTTTCTCTCTGTGAGAATAAAAGGAGAGAAAAGCGATGGAGCAAAACCACTTTCCAACATTCACCACGGCCTCAGGCTCTGCGTTACAGCATGGAAATGTTAAGGTATTATTAGAATCAAAAATAAAAACAAATCCACCAGAGATGGTGAAGAGAAGCAAACAAATGTTTTCCTCATCATGAATCTAACTAGCTACCAAACAGGGAGCAGCTACAGCAAAATGTTCTCTTTCCAACTCCTCTCCAGGATAAATGACAATGTTACATAACTTGGTGTACGTTGCAGACAGGAGGTGGAAGGTAAACAATGAACAATACATAGAGAGCATTGTCACTAACTATATTCATCCACTTCATTTCCTTTACATATTAAAAAACACTGAGGCTATTGACCCAGTTTGTGTCAATGCAGCACCAACGCAGTACTGGGTTCACTTCTCCCAGTATCCCTGGGTTGTTATGAACCAGTAGTGTTATTTTCTCATATTAAAGCAGCAGTAGGCAGTATAATTTTGTCATTATTGGTCAAAAATGCCTTAATAACCTTTCAGCATATTGTAATTCAAGTGTTCTGAGAGAAAACTAGACTTCTGCTCCTCCTCATGGCTCTGTTTTCAGGCTTTAGAAAATCTAGCCCGTGACAGAAGACTTTGGCCAACCACAGGTCATTTCAGAGAGAGAGCGTTCCTATTGGCTGTTCATATGATATGTTACTGTAATGCCTATTTCTCTCCTGAAATGTTTTCAGAAACATCTTGTAGTGTACTGTTAAGCTGCAAAATGAGAAAGTTTGCTCCAGCTGGTGGGCGGTGCTTGGTATTTCCTCAACTGATCACAAACTTTCTCATCTCATCTCAGTGGTATTCATTTGTGGAGATTATCTTGCTGATCAAAAAGTATAAGTATCATAAATGTGTGTTTGCCACAGAGCTTATTATCTGCAATAATCCAAAACCCAATGGAACAATCCCCATTGGCTTTTTGTCAAGGGAACCAAAGGAGATGCTAACTTCTTGGTTGGCCGACAAAAATATGCATAAATCACGCCGGTGCAACTCTGGCTGAAGAGACGAAGACAAGACTGACACTAAGTCCATTAACAAAAAAATACAATAAAATGTCTGGAAACAAAAACAAAACTAGAAGTGCACTTGGCGAGTGCAGACCTCTGCCAAGGCAGGTTTCATGTACGTCACTGCCCCCCTGTGGTGGCCTGTGGTGTTAATGCACAGGCTGACCGAAGCCGGATCACGATTTGGATCACCACCAAAATCGAATGGATTGTTCATTGTGCCACATCCCACCCCTCCAAAAAATTGAATTCAAAATCATCACGGACTTTTGGAGTAATCCTCCAAACGGACAAACCAACAAACCAACAAACAAACCAACCAAAAAACAAACCACCTAACCAACAAACAAACCAACCAACCAACCAACCAACAAACCAACTAACAAACCAACCAACCAACCAACAGACCAACAAACCAACAAACCAATAAACCAGCCAACAATCCAACAAACCAACGCTGGTGAAAACATAACCTCCTTCCTAGGCCTTTGGCCTTGGTGGAGGTAACAAGGAATCTCATGACTCACTATTACTTTTTGTGACTTTTATACCAACCGACATCTTCCCAAAAATATTATGTAAAGTTTAAAGCTTCAAAAACAAGGTTTAAGAAATTAGAAAAAAAAAAGATTTTGTCTCTTCTCTCCCTTTTTTTTTTATTAAGGATTTAATACTCCCAAACTTTTGATCCAACCTTTGATTTTACACTCTGCTGCTCCTGGGAAAGTCACAGAGAGGATTATAAAATATCCTGAGAATAGGATGTTCTGTGCCAAATGTCCTTTTCTCTTCCACAGTTATCACCACTGCCTGTATAGAATATGTCAGTATTTTTAGAATACAAAGACTCACAGTTCTCTCAGGTATATCTGGGGAAATGCCACAGAGAACATTACTGTGGAGAGAGACCAATATTACAACATCTGTGTAATAACACTTTCTACTCTTGTCCATAGTGGTGTCTCTCGCTAATTTACATAGTCGTATCTGATTGGTCAAGTGTTGCCTATCGTAATAACAGTAGCATGGTAACTGATTCAACCCTGTTTATAATAGAAGTCATTTGCAACAGCAAAAATGTAATACTGAACGTATCAGTGAGACATTCACAGTTTATCTCCAACAATATCCCCTCAGGGCAAGTCAAAGATGATTTTGTAACTCACAGGGTTTAGTTAAAGGGACTGTTTGTAAGAATCAGAAATGTCTTGTTAGCAGCGACACCTGGCCGTTAAGTCAACGAAAGTCAGCGCCCTGTTGCTCGCGCTTGTCCTCGCTCTACATAGACATGCTTGACTCTAGAAAAATGTATGTACTCCACCAGTTGCTGTACCCTATTTCAGTCACTTCCTGTTGCAACTCCCCCCTAAAGATTTCAATGAATTGAATAGCATGATCTCAAGATTTGTGTGGAACAGTAAGAAGCCCCGGATTAAATATAGGACTCTACAACTAAGTAAAGATAAGGATGGACTCTCCCTTCCGTGCATTGAGGACTACTTCACTGCCGCCCAGCTGAAACCACTGATGTGCTGGTGCAACCTGGATTATTCAACCAAATGGAAAGTGATTTACCGGCACAGTATATATAGCAGGTTATTACCAACATCAGAATTCTTATGTGAATAAAGCAAACCAATGAATTACGGTAGCCCTTTAAGCCCGGTAGGTTTAAGACCTGCAAACGGTTTCACCTTGAGAAGCATGCTAAAATACTGAAATGGGTGGCATACTATCCGGAGTTCAAACCTTCTAATCTAGATATGTGATTTTAGGCAGTGGGCACATAATGGAGGCTAGGCCCTGACACACCAAGCTGATAGTTGGCCGTCGGACAGTTTGGGGCCGTCGGTGAGCGTCTGTCCGCCTAATTTTTGTGGTGTGTCCCGCACCGTCGGCTCTAGTCTGCCCATATTGGAGTTTATCAGCCGATTCAGCATGTTGAATTGGCGGCCTGTCTGGCTGCTGTTGATTCCAGCCTATAGACATCCTATAATAATCTCGGAATAAAAAGTTTGGAAACTTGTGTTGTACTGTTTAGCACGGGCAGAGAATTTTGGCAAATTTTACTTGGGCACTATCCACATAATCAGCTGTGCTGCTCATCCCTCAAATGCATGATCCTTACAAGTTGAACATCATGGTGACACCAATCAGATTGCTTGAGCTACCTGTTTTAAAAGCATTTGTTATGAAAGACCTTTTAGGATTCAGACAACAACTCACTCCTCTCAAGCTGCTGTCAGGGAGCGCAGTGCCTGATATCTGTGACTACATCTCCATCTCCATCCACATATCTTTTCATAACTCAACTCATCTACTTGGAGCAACTCCTCCGTGGTCAGCTGAACAGCCCAATCAATATGTGGGCAGTAGCGCTCCGGTGTTGGGAGTAAAGAAAAATTACATCTAAAAATAATAGCTGGAGGAGCAGCGCAGGGGAGCCGAGCATAAATCAAATGGCTTTTTCCTTCAGATGTGTGAAGACGAGGCGCGGTGGAACGGATGTGCTATCGCCAGGCGGTGGACAGCACATCCTCGCAACCAAAAAAGCGTCTTTAGCAGAGGGGTCAGCGGTGCTGCGGCAGCGCCCCGAGGCCTGTCAGGATGCTTCCATCACAGTGGGAGGCGAGGGGGGGGGGGGAGCGCTGCACAGACTCCAGGCCGCCTCGTCGACAGCACAGTTTAAAGCTAACATTAGCCCTGCTTGCCATCAACTGGCAACTGTTGTCAGAGAGCATTACAGCATCGTGAAGCAGCCGCTGGGTAACATCCGTCAGAAAGACAGTTTGGGATTATAAGACTGTGTTTTAGTTTTTAAACTTACCTACAACATGTTTCTTAAATATAAAAGTCTTTCAGGCTGTGTAATTCAGGACATTCTGCAGCGATAGTTGGGTCCTTACAGACAGCCATCGCTCTTAATATCCACACTTATTTTTATATTAATTCCATAATAATATTTTTTTATATATTTGTATTGTATTAGTTCCTTTAACAGAGACAACAGGGTCATTTGATCAAGAGGAAAAAGAACTGAAGAAGTTTATCAGGACAGGATAAAATTATATGTGTAATACATATCTTATAATATTAATATACTTGTGCTTGTACTGAATGCTGAAAAAAACAAACTTCTGGTCTTTTCTAACTCTAGGAAGATGGAGTTGAATCAGAGTATTGTTACTACTCGAGGTCAACAAATTGAGGCAGTCTCCACATACAAATACTTGGGATTTTTAATTGATATTTCAATTGATTTTTCTTTTAAACCTCATATACAGAGTCTGGTGAAAAAGTTGAAATTGAAGTTAGGTTTCTATTTTAGAAACAAGTCTTGTTTTTCTCTTGATGTCAGACGGAAACTGGTTGAAGCGACGTTCTTGCCTGTTCTTGACTACGGTGATCTTCTTTACATGTATGCATCAGTCCATTATCTTCATATGTTGGATACTGTATATCATGATGCTTTAAGGTTTGTTACAAACTGTAGAGCCCTCACTCATCACTGTGTGTCTGTCTGTCTAAAGTAAATTGGCCTGCTCTGTCAATACGTCGGCTTTTAGCCATTGGTATCTTTTTATCTATAAGGCCATTCTGGGTAGATTCCTCTGTTATTTATCTGTCTTTCTAACCAGAAAACATGGATATTATGGGTTACGGTCTCAGGACACGATGCTTATGACTGTTCCCAGAGTTCACACTGAGTTGGTAAAGAAGGCCTTTTTGTTTTCTGCACCATCTGCATGGAATAGCCTGCAAAATTAACTTAAACTCCAGGATCTAGTCGCTCGAAATGAATTTAAAGGCATGGTGAAATCTATAGAAACGGACTCTATTGAAAATTGGAATTGTTTTGATTGAAATAGGATTATATGGCTTCCCTGCACTTTTACGGTACGGCACCTTGGAGCTGATCTATTGTTTTTTAACGTGCGTGTATGAAACTGTTTGTACTGCTCCATTCTTGGCCAGGTCACTCTTGAAAAAGAGAGATTTTAATCTCAATGAGTCTAAACCTGGTTAAATAAAGGTTAATGAATGAATATATACAACATTATAAATATATACAAGATATTTGAATGTTTAAATTACTTTGAAATAGAGAAGGAGAAGAGGTGAATAGTGGACTTGAACTAGATGCCCGAACCACCTCAGCTGGCTCCTTTCAACGCAAAGGAGCAGCGGCTCTACTCCGAGTCCCTCACGGATGACTGAGCTTCTCACCCTATCTCTAAGGGAGACGCCAGCCACCCTCCTGAGAAAACCCATTTCGGCCGCTTGTACCCGCGACCTAGTTCTTTCGGTCACGACCCAGCCCTCGTGACCATAGGTGAGAGTAGGAACGAAGACTGACCGGTAGATCGAGAGCTTTGCCTTCTGGCTCAGCTCTCTTTTCATCACAACGGTGTGGTAAAGCGAATGCAATACCACCACCCCCCCACTGCTCCGATTCTCCGACCAATCTCATGTTCCATAGTCCCCTCACTCGTGAACAAGACCCTGAGGTACTTGAACTCCTTCACTTGGGGTAAGGACTCATTCCTTTTAACCCATACCACAATTTCCTAAAGCTATATAAGTAGTTTTTGTCACGTAACTTCCGTACTTAAGCTAAAAAAAATACGTTGTTGAAAGTCGAGTGTCACGAAAAAAAAGGGGAAATTCGTGTCTTTGTACGCGAATCAAATGGATCAAATTTTGTGACTATTTCACAAACTACCGTGAGACTGGAGTTGTATATTTCATTGTTTGGAATCTACTACTTTATGTACAAAGATAACGGCAAAAGCAACAGTAAAATTCAGACCTTATTATAACCCAATATGTAGATCAGTATTGAGTATTCCCTTTGCCACAAACTGGATTTGTTGAAGTTGACACAAAAAATGACCGTAAAGTGTTATTACACCAAATGAGGAAATATTTCATGTTTTATATGTAACGTAGCCTATGCCTGGTATATATGGGACATTGCTCATGTTTGGAGTCAGTTAGACGCTCATGAACAAATTGCAATGAAAGTCTAACACAGAGGTCAACAACCTGCGGCTCTTTAGCTCCTCTCCACTGGCTCCCAGTGGATTTTTAAAAAAAATTAGTGGAAATGAATAACTGTTTTTTTGTTTACATTTTCATTTTTATTTATCATTACTGTAGGTCTATGGTACGATGGTACGACGGAGTATTAGGGCCACATTGAGGAAAAAAAATAAATCTGAGATTTCGAGTATATAAAGTAGAATAAAGTCGTAATATTATGATAATAAAGGCATAATATTATAAAGTAGTAATTTTACGTGTTTTCTTTTTTCCTCGTAAAGTTATGATTTTATTCTCGTAATATTATGACTTTTTTTCTTGTAAAGTTATGACTTTTTTCTCGTAATATTATCACTTTATTCTCATTATACTACAATGTTTTTCTCATAAAGTTATTACTTTATTCTGGAAATCTCCGATTTTTTTTCCCTCAATGTGGCCCTAATACTCCGTAGTACATTGTCTCTTTGGCCCTCACTGCATTAGACTTATATACTATATACTTAGACTATAAACTGTGTTACCTTCATCACAATGATCAAATGTTTTGCGTAAGTTTTTGAGTGAACTTCTGAAACATGTCATCGGTTCAAAATGAGGATCAAAATGATCATAAAGTAATAAAAGTCATGAAGTATCAAGCTGATTAAATAATGTTAAGGTTTTTTTTTTTTTAATTTTTTTTAGCTTTTAAAGAGGAGCTAGTGTCTCCTGGGCTCCAAACACAAGATGAGGTTTAAACCTGCTTTCACATCTGGTCGTTGCTGCTTTATTTATATATACATTTATAGATAATTTAATTACTTTGAACTTATACTTGTTTCACTTATTTGTATGTATATATAGTAGTTCAGCTTTGTTGTCATTGTTTTTAGCTGTATTAGGTCTGAATGAGTTGTCTTCTGTTGAGTCAGATATGCATGAGTGTTCAGTCATCTGAGGCTATTCAGTAATCAGTGATCAGGCAGCGATTCAACTGAGCCTCTTGACACAGCAGTCAAATCCAAACCTGCACACAGCTGTGTTTGTTCAGGTTTGGTTTTTAATGTTCAAACTACTGTGCCCCTACTTTTTAACGTGATTTGATCTTCAGAAACACACGTATCTCAGGCTCCACTTGGTGCTGCAAAAGAGCAAAACTGCCTGACGCAGCTGAAAGAAACCAAACTGCTCTTAAAGATGAGCAGTGAGAAAGAAAGCTGGCGTTTCTCTGAGCAGATCCTATAACTCAAGTCTGTGGACGTTTATTGACGACAGAACTATTAAGCATGCATGAAACAACGAGAGACTCTAATCAGTCCGCTAGATTTAAGAGCCCACAGGGGCCGATCTGGAGGAGCTAAATAAGTGTTCAATCTTGATTTCTTGAGCAGACGGTTTGAAATTGGCTCCCAAGGTTCTCTCAGATGTGAGAGGTCAACAAGGACAGGTCCATTTCAAACAGTGAGGGTCATTCAGGTTCACTACTTTTATGATGGAATAGGGATGGGCGGATCAATACTCACAAGCTACTCATGTGGTATTTATTACTTTTAAAAAAAAAAAAATATCGACAATAAAAATGATTAAAATACAAACGTGGGTGGCTGCATCACTTCCAAACATCTTCACTACTTTTGTATAACGTTAGTACCAAAACAGCCCCTGCATATTTAGCTGCTATCTGTCACCTGCAGATAAAAATACTGCAAGATGCACTATTTGGGACAATAAAGTGCCACACACAGCAAACATGTTTTGCTTTTGTAATAAATTTGTTATTAATAGCCAGTATGTGTCATGTGATTTGTCTTTGAGTGTAATGATCTTTTTTTTTTTTTTAAATGACCATTATTTTGAAAACTCACATGCACAGGCTGTGTGATTCATGCATCAGGAGTTCACACCAGCTATGTGTCAGCTGCTGCAGCTTCTGCTGCCAACACTTTCTTTCTACATAGAGTTTGCCTTTCATAATGGCCATTTAATTTCATTATAAATATCATTTATATTAATTTTAGACAGAGAAAGGTTAAGAAACGTGTGGTAATTTGTAAATAATAGTAATAATCCACAATTAAAACACGGTACTATATTCAATCATGGAGCTCTCCCAAGTCACTGCATGTTCTAGAACACTGTCCGGCACATATTTCAGAATAAAAGTCTTGTGTTAACATGAAGGAATTCTGTCCAAAGAAAAAAACGCTTGAGGGCTTTTATTTTGAAATGAAAGCCGGAAGTGTTGGTTTAAACCCCAAACTTTATTAATTCATGGAGCGCTCCCAAGTCACTGCATGTTCCACATCACTGTCTTGCACATATTTCAGAATAAAAGCCTTGTGTTAACAAATGAAGGAATTCTGTCCATAGAAAAAAACGCTTGAGGGCTTTTATTTTGAAATGGAAGCAGGAAATGTTGATTTAAAAATAATTCTTTACTTTTTTCATCTCTGTAACATATTTTACAGATGTCTAGACAAACTGTAGTAATAGATCACCTTCACTGTCTGTTGTTGTTGCAAGTTTCACGCGGGCAGTGTGGCTTTATTAAAATTAACATTAACATTTATTAAAAGTTCTTCAATAAATCTTAAAATTCAGATTGGAAAAGAGCAACATGTTGAATGTTATATTCTACAAGCTTTTTACTGAAAAGAATATATTGCGATGTAACCCCCCGCTGGGACAAAAGAGCAACCATCACTGACACAGAACGTCCTTAAAGGCTCCACTGAACAGGTATCATGTTTCATTTTTTGCTTTTGGAAGGTCAGTCTGGACTTGAGAACACGAGCCTGTCCACCTAAATGCCTCAAACAGAATGTGAATGTGAAGCTTCCCCAGAAAGCAAAGCATGGTGGATGTTTTACTGATCCATAATTTAAGGCTGATCGAGCACAGACAGCTACAGAAACTACTGATTCCCAAAGCTTTAGCGCAGTTTCTCCTTTAAGACAACAGAGCTCACTAACATGTCAAAGCTCCAACACTCTCAAGTCCTCAGAGTCAGTCTGAAATTCACTGACAGCTAGCGGAGAAGCTTTTTTTTGCTCTTATCAAGGGTTCATGATGCCGTATTGATATAGATCTCGCTCTTGTTTATCCACATGTTCAACTTGTCTTGCACACTGAGCTCCCTTCAGTCTGTGATTCAGGATCCTCTCCGGCTTCGTGATCCTGAGCCGTTTCCCCGAGCCACCGAGGTATAAGCACATCTCTTCCTTTTACAACTCAGAGAGCACCCTCTCACTTACTCCTCTAATACCCTTCAGACGGAGGCGTCATAAATATGGAACGTTTTCTCCGCTCACCAGGCAAAAGGTCTTTCTTGACATGTCTTTAAATTACCCCACAAAAAACCTCCGGTGTCAGGCAGAATTTTACTCCTGACCTTTTCCTGCTCCAACGCAGGAGAAGACTATTAAAAGGCATTTATTGTATCTTGTAAAGAGAGAAGCGGTGAGAGAGATGTATGAGAATCCTCCTTGAACATTTTTCAACATTGGAGTAATCCTTTTTCAAATGTCTGATCCTGTGCAGGCTGTAGTCTCAGAGGGCTCACTTCTAAACTGTTGCAGTACAAAGTAATACCAGAAAACAAAATACAGGTGAGAGGGCTTATCGGGAAATAGCACCATTCATCCATCCGCTTCATAGCCAGTGTTATTGTGAAATTGTACGAACCTTCAGAAAATGGAATAGTTTGAAGCAACCGGTGGTCCTTTCAAAACACATTTCATTCACTGGGTAGATTTCACTTAGATATTAGAAGACTATGTGTCCAACACTTTAGACTGAAATAAACCGCTGATCTCCTGACTTATCATCCCACAAAACCATCAGGTTAAAGTTTTTAACTTTTTAACTTTAACTTTGGACACACTAAGATGAAAAACAAATTAATCTAGTTCATACCAGACAATTAATACATAGATCAAATACAGTTGTGGAGTGAGTGGAATTAGATTACTGGACGGGAATTAGAGCAAATAGACAGCAAGTAGTAGTCAAAGAAAGAAATAATTCAGTGAGGAGGCCTCAGTTTGTCAACTCTCCACAAAAGCATGCCTTTAATTGCCGAGGAGGACCATTTGTGTGGAGCTCTCCAGAAGCCATCGCCGAGTTTGAAGATGTTAATGTGAGGTGATTGAGTGGTTCAACAAGCATGACTGTGCCTGGGGGTGTCTTCCTCCTCCCGTCCGTCCCCCTCTCCCGGCCTCGGCGGGGTAATTTGGCGCAGAGAGAAGAGAGGCTGTGCTGCTCATTACTGCTGCCTTGCCCGTCAGCCCCTGTGGACGCAGCGGCCATAGCTCAGCAGTTCTGCCCCTGCCGAAACACAGGAAGAGAATAAGGATGAGAGATATTGACGGCCTATCACTGAGACCTAATGTAGGCCACCGGAGGCAAAATGGGAAAATGTGTCACTGCAGTTTGTGCCTCTGTTTGTCCACATCCATCCTTTTGTATTTGCGGTGCATGTGAAAACCTCTTGAACTTCAACCAAGGACTGTATATAAAGATGGACGACATGACAGCTCCTCAAAAGTGAAGCTCGATTCTCGAATCTCCATCGCCCCCTGGTGGCTGGCTGCAGTATAGGTCATAAATCCTCCATGTTAGTAGATGGGACATGGGCCAAAAATTAAGTCAGAGTACACGTCAAATAAACTTTTCCCGAAGATGGTTTTGTCATTTTAGGTAGTTCTTATAACGTTGATGTATGTTCAAACATGTTCATTTTTTCTGATAAATTCAGTTTTAATGAGTTATTTGATGCTATAAAAAGGGGGTGGGACGTCATGATTGGCAGCTGTGAGTCTCTTTCGCTGACAAGCTGCTGCCGTGCTTGGCTCGCGATTGGTTCGGGCTGGTGACCTAGATACCGCGGCTTCACCGCCTGATCACTACTGCGCAGGCTCTGGCTCCAAAAGACGTCAAAATCTCAAGATGGAAATACAGTTCAATTTATTTTTATATGGCGTCAAGTCATAACAGTAGTTATCTTGAGATGCCTACTCTATAATTTAGAGACCCAACAAGAGATCCCTCATGAGCATGAATTGTTATGCGACAGTGGCAAGACAAGACCTTTTAAAGCTGCAGTAGGTAGAAATTGAGCAAATATGATTAAAAAAGCTATTTTCATAAAAAAGTAATTATATGTTGACAGTAGTGACAGCATGAGACCGGTAATCTGAAAAAAATCATGTTCCTCTGGTGTCCTCCAGTGCTCCTAATGGCATCTGCAGGATGGAAGGAAGGAGGAAAACAACCGATCAGAGCTGATCTGAAGTCTGCCGTCTCTGAGCAGCTGTCAATCATTCGCGAACTCCGACCAAATGGTCAAACTAGGCAGCGCTGATCAAATATGAATCAATATTCTGTTACTGTAATGTTTATTGCTCTCCTCAAATGTTCTCAGAATCATCTTGTAGTGTACTGTTTAGCTGTAAAATGAGAAGGTTTGTGACCCGGCAGCCAATTTGAGATCAGTTGAGGAAACACCAAGCACCCCCCACCAGCCGGAGCACAGCCAATAGGAACGCTCACTCTCTCTGAAATGACCTGTGATTGGTCAAAGTCTTCCGTCACAGTCAGCAGACGCGGCAGCCGACGCAACCACAATCCAGGTGTAACCCCGATCCATGGATACCTGCAAGACAAGAAAGCACAAAGACTCCGGGGAAGAAATCAAGTTTGTTACATGCATGGATGCATACAGATGTATGGCAGCTCCCATATCTGGAATATTTTGGCTTCACTTCTGTACAGTCGGAGGAAATGGAGGACAGACATCAGTGGAGAAAGTCATTCATGCTCAAAACCTTACCTGGTTGGTATGAGGAGGTACTATTTTTATGGGACTGTTGTTTCAGCGAGTGGCCCAAAACCACGGCTGAGGTTGAAAAGTCCTTTTTGCTTCGGAAGGTTGCAATTTTCACCGGTTGTCCACGTTAGGTCAGATAATCCTTTATTATATGTTGATAGAGTGTTCCAGCAGCAGGAGGACCTGTGGTATCTCTCTTTCACACACCGCGGGTGAAGCAGCCTGACACTGAAGGGAATATTTAAGAACGCATGGGAGGAAGCAGAGCCTTTTATGTTCTTCAGAACATTGTAGTTTTACCATGGCAGACTCACGTCACTAACATCCACCGCCGTCACATCATAATGACGGAGCTTATAGTGAAAGAGCAGTCGGATTCTCTGTCTTTTCTTAAGTCCTTCTGAATTCTCCTTCTCATCTTTCCTTGACCTCATGATGTTTTCCATCGAGGTCAAGGACAAGTGGTTAGGAAAAGACGTTAGGATTTCATCATTTTTTTTTACTTTTCGACCGCAGCCAAGATATGTTTACACTGAAGTGATAAAGCCCTCTGGTGGCTGCAGTTCAGGACGTTAAAATGAAACTTTATATTTGTGAGCTGTGAAGACTCATGTCTTCAGTAGGAACCAGTTGGCTTGGAGCTGAGGACCACTGACAAGTTAGGGAAGTCAGAAAGTATTTTATAAATAAATAAATAAATAAAAAATATATAAATACAGAACAACACCAGACTTATCCTCAAAAGTTAGAGAAAGATTATGGTGTGCGTTGAAAACAAACACTTGGTTAAGGTTAGGGAACAACTGGTTAAAAGAAACCAAAGTTGATAGTCGGTAGGACAGGAAATGATCAGTGGCTTCCCATGTTAAAGTCACATGGTTTGTTTACCCATCGGTGCACCCTTACCTCCTCCCTTTACAGTATATATACTCTGCAGCAGAGCAGTCTGCTCAACAACGCACTATAATCCTGTGAGAAACTTGTCCTTAGAGGCCCTCTACTGTGTGCTGCTTCTTCTACTTCCCTGTGCATCCACTTTTATCTCCCTCCTTGTAGCTGTCCCATCAGTCTGCCCCTAACCTCCTCAGGCTCCTTAGTATCTGTATACAACTGTGCAAACAGCAGTGCTGAAGCTCACTAATAATAGCCAGAGGGGGTGAAAAGCTAAAACAAAGAGCTGGTGGATGCTCAGAAAACAATGCCTGGAAGCGTCTGGCTGCTCTGTAGCCGCTGCCAAATGTTCCCAGGGACAGGCTGGGATAGTTAAAGTAAAATTACTGCCCCGGCCACCCGAGGGCTCCACCCCTGTGTTGTTTTGTCAAGTACAACACTTGCAATATTGGTCTTTTTATTTGCCTCATAGGGTCTGAGAATCCCAGAAGTGCTGTCTTGTCTGTTGTGCTGTTTGCCTCGTCATCAGAATGTTGGAGAGTGCTAAAAGAGGGGCTCATAGTGATTAACTGCAGTATTGATTTTACAGGGCTCTTCAGCCGTATACTGAGATCTATCTTTGTAACACCAGCATGTCCTCTTTGAGTTTGCTGGAAAGCAACTGCTCGCAAACCTTTGTTTTTTATATCGTAAAAGGCTCTCATTAAATAGCTGTGCTTGTTTGTAAGGGCTGCAGGGTTAGTTAATCTCCTGTGCCAAATACTGTCCTGCTAGCCAAAGAGCTAGGATCACTGCTGTTCGGTCTAATGTCTGCTTCAAAAGCAGAATTCTCACAAAGAATCTGACAGTTAGGAGTCTGAGCAACTAAATTCCAAATTACAGGGTCCTCTGCAGATAGAGCGTGGTCTGAAGCATGGGCCACACGGGGAACGTCAGCAGCGCGTGGCGGCTGCGGAACCTGTTGTTATTTATTCAACGTCAATGTTAACAGGTTAGAGCACCCTCACTGCCAGCGTGAGCAGCACGGCTCGGCTGCGTGTCAGCTGCGTCTCTTCTAGAGATTTGAGGTCTTGCATATTTTTACCGCATGCCGTGAGGTTAACAGCAAAGAGTGTGAAAATGCTCTTTTGACTGTATATTGACATCATACCAGCAACATTACTACAGTTTTGATGTCTGTATCTGTAGAATATGTCACAGACATGAAAAACAGTAAAGATGTATCTTTAAATCAACACTTCCTGCTTCCATTTAATAAAAAAAAAAAAACTCAAGCGTTTTTCTCTGTGGACAGAATTCCTTCATTTGTTAATGCAAGGCTTTTATTCTGAAATATTTGCAGTGACTTGCAGGGCTCCATGAATGAATAAAGTACAGGGTTTTAATTGTGGATTATTATTATTATTTACAAATTACCACGCGGTTCTTAACCCTTTTCTCTCTAAAATAAATATAAATGACATTTATAATGAAATGAAATGGTCATTATGAAAGGCAAACTCTATGTAGAAAGAAAGGGCTGACAGCAGCAGCTGCAGAAATGCTGCCAGTGTGGACAACCCACGCGGGAGAAACACAATAGTTCAGCGAGGCAGCCGTCACAGACTGCTCACGCGTTAGAACATGCACGGAGGCGTTTATGCTCAGCGCGTTGTTCGTTGCAGTATGCTCCGAAACACCAGGGGGCGTAGAAACAAAAATAGTCTGTGGATAATCAAGAAGTCAACGGACGTTACAGGAATGTAACGTAAAGCTTTCTGTGCTTTATTCTTTGGGAAGTCTGGAACCGGAAGCCAGATTTTTATATATACATTTTTTTCTTGAAGGGGAATTTTAATATTCCATATCCCATGAAACCTTTTTTAGCTTTTACAAAGCAATCTCTCATGTTCTTCCACAGCCTGCGGCAAAAAACCTCTTCTTCCCTCAGTGTGTTGTCTATTTCTTTCCAAGAACATAATGACATGTGACATGTCCCTGTGGTCTCTCAACGTCGTAGAGATGTCTGTACAGGCGATCCCTCGAAGGCGACCATGTTGAAATGACAGTGGGCGCGTAGTCACAAAAATTCAGGACTTCACGACGAAGTGGCACGACAACTTGTGGAGCCTTTGCGCACGATGTGAAAGCTGTGATGATGTAATTTTATGGTGCGCGCACCTCGCGCCGGCTTCACTACGGCTACCATAAACCCACCTTAATGTGAGCAAGAGGGGCAGAGAGGAGAGCTGCAGGAGGAGGGCTGTATTTTTAAATTCTGCCTACCCTGGGGTACCACTTGAATTACAATATCATTATGGAATTGTTGCCCAATAATGAAAAAAATAAAGTGCCTACCTTAGCTCTAACTGACTTCTATCTCCATGCGTTATAGTTTTAAATACTGCTTGATAAAATATATGTAAGATAAATGAGGTAGGGAGCAGCAGGTCTGACAGATGGGGATAGTTTGTCACCAGTGTAGAGTTTAGCCTGAGGCCTTAGCAGGTACACTTCTACTCTCCTGGAAGCTGACCAGGGGAACTGGGCCAAATTCATTAGCATTATCAAGGCCTCTGCCAAAACGACTGTCTGTGCTGAGTCCCCTGACAAAACACGGAGAAGCATACGTCCAAGAAGTTCCCCTGCCTCCGTGTCAGAAACACTCAGACGTGACTTTGATCAGGAGGTTTTAAAAGTTTCAGTTTCAAAGTTCACATTAGTTCAGGAACAACATATGTAGGACACATTTAAAGGTTCTTCACATTTCTTCACATTCACATCCACTTCTTCACATTTCTGGTTGCTTTGAGCATTATTGATTAGGGATGTACCGATTTATTGGCAGAACATCGGTATCGGCCGATATTCGCCTCGTTGACTGCCATCGGCACTGGCAGTGTCCGATGTTTATCTGTTGTGTTGCATCAATTTTGCGCCGGCTACATGTTGCGTTGGTTATTTGCGGTCGGTTTTCTGACAACAGTAACCAGCTGCTGATTCAGAGAAGAAGCCACCGGCTGGACACGACTCTGACATGATGATGGGCGACGTCACATGTGTGGTTTGTTTACAAATAAAAGTGAAAATGAAAGTCGGCTGTGCAGGAGTATCACACTGTCTCGGGGAAAGATCAGAGACAAGGACATTGTTATGTTCAATGAAAAATTAAGCAGTAAAACAATGCCTTAAAGATTTCTTAATAACAATCACTGTGGTCAGGATGAATGAACCTCGTGCATGTGTAATGTGTCACTAGAAGCCTGTCAGTCTAACAAAGGTGACGCAGCGACCAGTACGCTTCAGTGAGAACATCCTCCCTGCCGTGCAGCTCGTGCAGCAGTCCATTGCCCATACTGGGATCTTAGCCCGTCGGGCCGCTGTATCGTATTCCCACGGCTCGGGGTGGCCATTAATATATGGGCGGCCTGTCCAAGTAAAGTCTATGTGTGAGAAACACTGCTTATGTCTCACTTTTATTATCTTCTAATACACCCTTGGGCTGTATGCTGTCAGCCTGTACTGTGGTGGATGTATTAACGTCTCTGTTCCCAAACAACTGGCTATCGGCCAGTAGCTAGTAGTACTAGTAGCATGACATCAACAGAGTTTAATGGAGTTGTAGGCTATTTACTAACATGCAGGGCAAAAGACCAGGACACAACCTCTTCTACATCCATGGTCTGTGGTCTACTGGACCCTCTTCTACATCCATGGTCTGTGGTCTGTTGGACCCTCTTCTACATCCATGGTCTGTGGTCTACTGGACCCTCTTCTACATCCATGGTCTGTGGTCTGTTGGACTTATGCTCCTCTGGGAAGCAGCCGGGTAAAAAGTTTAATAAATAAATAAGTATTTAAGTAAATTACACACAAAACATTTTGTAAAACTAAATTATTTCTATTCTATTGTTATATATTAGTTATAGTTAGTTGCTTTCAGTCCAAAATGGCGGAGGCGTAGCTTTGCTGCTGGGCGCTGGACGTTCCGACGGAACGAACAATTGTCTTTCACTTCTCATCTATATACGTTCTTTCATACACATTTAGATGGCCTTACAAGGAACTCCTATAATTGGACTGATCCGTTCAGTTTAGCAGACAAAGCCCCCCCCCCCCATTACAAACTGAATACAAAGTGCCAGAAGGTTAAGGGAGTCAAATCCAGCTTATGAAACATAATCAAGGTGATCCATTGTAATGAAAATCTATTGGCACCGTCATAATGTAGTGAGTCAGTTACAATGGCTGTCACACCAGAAGTGTAAAATGCTATTCAGGTTTGTTCTGTTGTCAGTCATGTTAATCACGACTTACAGACATTTTAATGAAGCTCTATTCTCACTCTATCCTCTCACGTCTTGGTCTGTTGGGAATTCCTGCTTTTTTTTTGCTTCAATCACTTCAATCACCTCCGCTTTCCGATGCTGTCAAAATCCCTTTCATTAATTGCTGGCGTCACCATATCTGGTCAGTCGTCAGAGGCTGTTCTTTGAATATCACTGTGTTTCTGTCATTTTATCTTTGAGACCTCTGATTGCACCACCCTTCCCCTCCCCATCATCACATTGTGTTTCAACTGAAGGTTTCCATCTTACATCTGCTGGCTTTACTCAACAACCACCAGCATCTAGATTCCTGGGGATCCTCCTGTTCATGGCGCTATGCTTACTGAAGATGCATCACATCAATGGAGTCTAATTGCCTAAAGTCCTTCTTTGTTGTTAACATCAATAAATATCATCATATGCTTTCAATTGATCTCTCCTTATTGAACTTTTATTTATCAATCACGCTTTTCTTCACTCCTTATCACTAAAATAAAAAAATATAAATTCAATGAAATGAACTTATTCATTCTAAATGGATTTGATCCATGATGTATGCAGAATCATCTTGTAGTGTGCTGTTTAGCTGTAAAATGAGAAAGTGTTTGACTCGGCAGCCATGTTGAGAACAGTTAAGGAAATACCAAGCACCACCCACCAGCCGGAGCACAGCCAATAGGAACGCTCTGTCTCTGAACTGACCTGTGATTGGTCAAAGTCTCCGGTCACGGAATAGATTTTCTACAGTCTGAAAACAGAGCCATGAGGAGGAGCAGAAGTCTAGTTTTCTCTCAGAACACTTGAATTACAATATGCTGAAAGGTTATTATGGGATTTTTGCCCAATGATGTCAAACATATACTGCCTACTGAAGCTTTAACACACACTCAAACTTCTGATTAAGTCTGCTGTTGGCTGTTGTCTCGTCAGTAGACACTTCCTTTGAATGTTGTTTGGATGCTGTGCAGCAGCTCCTCTGCTCCCCCTAAACATTCCTGTTTGAAACAGTCAAATTATGTGTTATGCGGTTGTGATGCATTCTAATTAAATGTGATTAGTCATGCCTTTGCAGATTCCCAGCTCTCGTTGAGGTATCTCACAGCCAGTCTGCGAGGGACATGTCATCTTCCCATCCCCATCCCATTTTCTGCACCAGTGAAAGTGATGGGAAGACATTTGACAGGGAGTTTTCTCAGAGGTTGCGGGCTTATTGTTGCTGAAATGTCAGCGGAGCACGCTCGCTTTTGATTCAGATACGATTTCCTCCGTTATGTGGTCAGGCCTCCATGAGAACTCGTCATATTTCTCTCTCTCTGGATGTGATGTTTTTTTTCTGGAGGTGCACTCTGACGTTTTACCGGAGCAATACGCAGTGTGACAGCACATTATCTGAGTACAGCCAGAGGGTCAGAGGCAGCTCTAACTGTTTAACAGATGATCCCCTGCAGTGGATGGCCCAGAAAACAGTCGATAGTTGATTTTAAAAATGTCGCCTTCAAGCTCAGTAATTTAACATCGTAGTCACTTTGGAGGAGCACTGTCGTTTTTTTTTTTTAGCACAGATGAGCTCATATATGCTCAACCATCATGCACGGCAGGCCACTCTGGGGACCATCATCGAACTACACAAATAAAAGTCTAAACCCAGTTAGCAGCGACTGCAACATCATTACAGCCCATAATAAGAAAGCGAGATGGGTCCTTTAAAGGAAAGCAAAGCTCCGGTCATTGGTTCTGTCAGTAATAAAATCAGGGCACAGCCAGTTATGCGACTTTGTCAAGTATTTAATACTCCTATCAACATGGGAGTGGACAAACATGCTTGTTTTATGCAGATGCATGTATATATTTATTATTAGAAATCAATTACAAATCAATGACAGATATTGTCCAGAAACCCTCACAGGTACTGCATTTAGCATAAAACAATATGCTCCAATGATAACATGGCAAACTGCAGCCCAACAGGCAACAACAGCTGTCAGTGTGTCAGTGTGCTGACTTGACTATGACTTGCCCCAAACTGCATGTGATTATCATAAAGTGGGCATGTCTGTAAAGGGGAGACTCGTGGGTATCCATAGAACCCATTTACATTCACTGATCTGGGTCAAGAGACCTCTTTGAAAATGGCCATGACAGTTTTTCCTCACCAACATTTTGTGTAAATTTGGAGCGTTATTAAACCTCCTTCTCAACAAGTATGACATGGTTATATATAGATAGTTTTATATGATATCAGTATCTTCACTCTAGCTTAAAAACTGAGCCCACTACAACCTCCGAAAGATCAACGGCGGCCCGTCAGATTTTTAAGATGTTAATTAAAAATCGCAAGTTACATTAATGCCTTAAAGAAATTAGTGGCGTTAAAACGAATTTGCAGCAATGCGTTATTATCACGTTAGCTTTGACAGCCCTACTTTTAAGGCTTTTATTTTGTGCTTTGTGCATTTCACTTAATACAACTGTGCTTCAAATTACAAATTACTAACTAATACATAAACAATGCAGAAAGTGTGGGAGTAACCAGGGTTAATGGTGGCCTGTAGCTTCCCCTGGGCCTGCGAGTGGGTTAATATAACCTGGACTAACTCAACAAACACAAGGCTTTCATCCAGGAGACCGCTGTCCTTGTCCCGTGTTCACAACATTCAGTATCATTTTCACTGTACAAACATAGTAGTTATAAGCCCAACCTTGTTGTTTTTTACCTAAGCCTAACTAAATGGTTTTGTTGCCCGAGACCAAAGCAAATGTTTTTGTTTACTTCACAACATTAAGCACGTGTTTACTGCTACCGAACAGAGTGACGCCGGGGGGTCAGTGTGTGACGTGTTGGGACAGCACAGTCCAAAACCATTTAGTTTAAATGATTTAAATGACATTACTAGCTCGATAAATTCAGTGCCATTAACTGTATTTCTGCTGCAATGGGGTGTTGTATTGACTTGTGACAGACTGAAGGTGCTCAGCATGTTCCAGTACACATGCAAACCCTCTACTAACATCCTGATTCCACCAAGACACTGATCGAGATCAAACAAAATGTATTGGAACTGTTTACGTACACAAAAAGTACAAATGTAACCTCGGATAATTAAACTCCTTAATCATCATGGAATAATATTAGCTCATGGAAATCTGAATCATGCTCTTCTAGTTGGATTTAAATCTGCAATCTCTTTATCAGCTTGGCACCACATTAATTGATTTTTACCAACTGGCAGAGAAATAAACATTCACACATGTATTAAATATATAATCTATTCATTTCTGTGGGATATGTAACCCATATTTTGGTGCTGCAGAGCAACACAGGCAGCAGGTATATCAGATGTGATCTGGAGACACTCATTTTCTACTCATTCTGCCCAAAATATTCACAAATTTGTGAAAGTAGGACACGGGTTTGTTTGGAAGGCACTGGTGAGGGAGGAACTAAAGAGGTTGAAAATATCGAGGAGGGACTGAAAGGTCAAAGGTCACTAACTGGCAACCTGCTGACCACACACACTGGGTGATACTGACAGGCCTGTGTCGTACAGACGCCCTCTGGCTCATTGCGAGCAGTGCAGTTGTGACTTGAAAGCTGAAGTAGTGCCGTTGACATGCTGACACGCTGTTGCTGGAATTGTTCTAATGAGAACTAATAGTTCAGGCAACAATACTCGACTCTCACAGCTGCTGAGATGTATCAGCTTCTTTGGCTTTCCATCATATCACATTATCTTCTTCTGCAGATTGAATCACAATCCTCCTCAACTCAGAATTCCTTCCTCATATAAAGTGAATCCTGGGTGCTACCCTTGAATCAGAAGTCTTTTGTGTGTCATTTCCTTTTATTCCTTTTGCTGAAGAGTTTGGATTTTGTTTGAAAAACATTATTTACAACCCAGTCTCACAGCAGTTTGTGAAATAGTCACAAAATGTAATCTTTTTGATTCGTGTACATAGACACGAATTTCCCTTTTTTTTCGTGACGCTCAGCACAACTTTCAACAACGTATTTTTTGTGTATTTTCCTAAAAATGTCCAGCAACACCTGATGCACGTGTCAATTTCCGCTCCAGTATTTTCAAAATTTAACTGCTTAGTTAGGTTTAGGAAAAGATCGAAGTTTGGGTTAAAGGTATATATAACAGTTGTCGGATGCTGTTTGTAAACACACGGCATTCAAAGTTGGCCCCTCCTCCTCAGCTCCACAGCGATGGTCGAGCGAGCTAGAGAGAGCGGCGATAGTGAGAACAAAGCAGTGGATTAGAAAGATAAAACATTATTTTTTAATTGTTTCATGGTGGTTAGGTTGTAAAACACAAAAAAAACACAACTAACTCAGCACAACTCCACATAATCCTGCGGGAAGGTGCCGAGTTGCCCAAATTTGAATGAATGCAGCTTTCTGTCTGCTGGCTGTGGCTCAGCACTGCTATCGTCAAACTACAGACACACACCGATCATAGCTGCACTCCCAGCACAGAGAGTAGCAGGATCACTGGAACACATGCACATATGACAACCTGTGCTCATCCGTGGTTTACAGCCGCTTTGTATCTAACGCCCGGGACACACAGGGAACGCCAGGAGAGCGTGGCGGCTGCCTGGCGTGGTGGCTGCGTGATTCACGCGTTGGGTGTTCACACCAGCTGCATTTCAGCTGCGTGTCAGCTGCGCTTCTGCTGCTGCTGCAGCTGCTGCTGTCAGCTCTTTCTTTCTACATAGAGTTTGCCTTTTAATGGCCATTTAATTTCATTATAAATATAATTTATATTTATTTTAGACAGAGAAAGGTAAAGAAACGTCTGGTAATTTGTAAATAATAGTAATAATCCACAATTAAAACTCCGTACTATATTCATCCATGGAGCTCTCCAAGTCGCTGCATGTTCTAGAACACTGTCCAGCACATATTTCAGAATAAAAGCCTCGTGTGAATGAAGGAATTCTGTCCACAGAAAAAACGCTTGAGGGCTTTTATTTTGAAATGAAAGCAGGAAGTGTTGATTTAAAAATAAGTCTTTACTTTTTTTCATGTCCGTGACATATTCTACAGATAGACATAGAAACCATAGTAATCTTGCTGGTATGATGTCAATATACAGTCAATAGATCACTTTTACTGTCTGTTGTTGCTGTAAGACGCACGGCACGTGTCTAAAATAGGTGAGACCTCTATTCTCTAGACGAGAGGCAGCTGAGATGCGTGTGTGACGTGCGTGAGACGCGCGTCTCATGCGGGCTCTGTGGCTGCTCTAACCTGTTAACACGGACGCTGAAATAAAAAACAACAGGTAACGCAGCCATCACACGGTCCTGACGTTCCTGGTGTGATCCGGGCTTGACAGAGCTGAAGGGGGACTTGTGAGTCGGTGTCAGAAGCAGAGGGGTGTGCCATGGGCGATATTTGACGACCTGAACAGGCTGCATACATTGAACGCTGTTATTGGCTGGGGGGTTACACCCCCACGTGGGGCCTAAAGGCTGTTTACAGATGCCCAGAAAGGTCCTGAGTAAAGCAAAATAAGAAGAAAAGTCAAAATGCAGGCAGAGGGCTGCAGGGTCTCTGCAGAAACAGACACCACCACACACTTCTAGCGGGGCATAAGTGATGATTGAGAGGGCTTATTTTTGTATCAGTCTATACATTGTTTTTTCATTAATTCTTGCATATTGTACCTTCGATGCTTGATATTCTTGGAAACTAGAAATTCCAAACTTTCTAATGCATTTGATGCACCTTGAGGTTGAGTACGAAAGTTACGTGACAAATCAACTTTGACTTTTGGTTTCACACGGGACACGAACGGCGGTCTCCTGAGCAAAAGTCCTGTGTTTTTTGCTCCATCCACCCGACCTCCTCCCTACGTGGTGTTCGCCGCTCTCTATACTTCCGTCACAATTACGTGGATTACATCACGAAAAATATGTAAAATTCGTGTCTGTGTGCACTAATCAGTACGTTAAATTTTGTGACTATTTCACAATCTGCTGTGCGACTGGGCTGTTTTATTTAAGCTTCAAATACAAAGTTTTAAACTCTTTTCTTGCAAGTAAAAATGGGTCTTGTCCATTATATTTTTATGTAGTATATGATGTATGTCTGTTTTGCAACTACCATAAGGATAAAATAAAGATGAGATGATTTACATGACAAACTTGAGTTCACTTCAGTTCTCAACAGCAAACCTCTCACCACACTATCCCTCTGGTTTTCCACTTCCCTTAAAGTCAAACATCCACAGGAAAGAAACAATGACTGATTTCCTCTCCATTTGACCACATAATCCACACACTCAAATGCAGACTTCCATCTTCTGCGAGTTTATGGGTTGCCTTTTAAATCTGCCCTCTGTGGTCTTGAGGATGCAGCGGGGCTTCAAAAACAAATGGACTGCCTCTCTCGAAAACAATGAGAGTTTCTTCGGCTCTGACAAAGATCAATGTTGGCCGCGAGCGAGGGAAGCGAATGTGTCTGCCAGCCGGCTGCTCTGCTGCTCTGGCCTCTCATACAGACAAACACATCCACAAAGCACTCACTCACTGTTCTTCTGCAACAGCTATTTTTCTTTTTGATTTAATATTTTACCGGATAATGTTCTGTTTTATTACAACCTCAATCTTATTTTTGTACTTGTTCTGTCCATCATTTCTAACAACAATAATAAGATTGTTCTCAGTTCATGGGAGAGTTCTGAGAATGCAGCGACAACTCTGACAGCCCGGACACACCAGGAACATCAGGAAAGCGTGGCGTCTCAGCTCCGTCTCTTCTAGAGAATAGAGGTCTCGCCTATTTTTGACACGTGCCGCGCATCTCACAGCAGCAACAACATCATATCAGCTACATTAATACAGTTTCAATGTCTAGACATCTGTAGAATATGTCACAGACAGTCAAGGTGATCTATTGACTGTATATTAACATCATACCAGCTACATTACTACAGTTTCGATGTCCATATGTAGAATATGAAAAAAAAGTAAAGACTTATTTTGAGATCAACACTTCCTGCTTTCATTTCAAAATAAAAGCCCTCAAGCATTTTTTTCTGTGGACAGAATTCCTTCATTTGTTAACACAAGGCTTTTATTCTGAAATGTGTGAACAGTGTTCTAGAACATGCAGTGACTTGGAGAGCTCCATGAATGAATATAGTACAGAGTTTTAATTGTGGATTATTACTATTATTTACAAATTACCAGACGTTTCTTAACCTTTCTCGTTCTAAAATAAATATAAATTATATTTATAATGAAATTAAATGGCCATTAACAGGCAAACTCTATGTAGAAATAAAGAGCTGACAGTAGCAGCTGCAGCAGCAGAAAGCAGCTGGTGTGAACACCTGACGCGTGAATCACACAGCCACCACGCCAAGCAGCCTGATGTTCCTGGTGTGTCCGAGGCTTGAGACGTCAGACAGGTCGAGAAACATGGGCAGTCGGACAAACTCTTGCTTGCACACACATGTTTTGGGTGTACTCACTCTCAGTTTTATCTCCTCATGCGTACAGTGGTTTAGATCATCTGTTGGCTTGTTAACAACATCTCTGACAGTTTGACTGCTCGTGTTTCGATGTGAAAATGTCACCATGTTCGAAGATCTCAGCAGTTGCTTTGGTGAATACAATGCTAACCCTCATCCTACCAACATATTTAATATAGAAGGGTTAGCGACTGGGATCCCTTGGGAGCCCAAGAATAAACTATCTCTCCACCTTCAGGTCCCGTCTTAAAACACACCATTTTAAACTGGCATATTCAGTCTGATTCTGTCTCTAATGGCTACAATCACATTGAGTTTTGCACTGATGGAGATTTTATAACTAGTTATTGTATTTACTTATTATTGTAGCTTACTGTTTGGTTTGATTTGATGATGTCTTGATACATTGCAGCTTGTTTTTAACTGTGCCTGTAAGGTGTCCTTGAGTACTTTGAAAGGCGCTCGCTGCACCGTAGACAAAGGACTCGCTGCGCCCTCCCTCCCCTCCAGGGACGCCCCCCCGCTCCCGGTGCGACTGTCGACCGGGGCGGACTGTTTTCAGTGCGCCCCAACCGCGTCCTGCCGCCAGATCGGGGCTCGGCCCACGTAAAAGGCGCCAGGGGTCTGTGCCGTTGTTGACAACTCACCCGACCCGTCTTGAAACACAAACCAAGGAGTCTACCACACGCGCGAGTCAGAGGGTGCAAGCAAAACCCTGTGGCGCAATGAAAGTGAGGGCAGGTGCGCGCCGGCTGAGGTGGGATCCCGGCCCAGCGAGGTCGGGCGCACCACCGTAAAGTGGTATTAGTGCCGTTGTATCGGAGTCGTTTTGCGAGCCCAAGTACATGGGCACAATATCGGACCCAATAACCGGTACTGGTATCGGTGCACCCCTAGTACCTATGAATAAAATGCATTATTATTATTATTATCCTTTTTAGCTTAAAACATTGGTTTTGTTGTGACCCTTTAATGTGACAGTATCATTTAGTGACCCCTCGTCATAGGTTGCGTCTGTATAAGCACTCCAACAGAAGTGTTGAGTTTTCTGAAAGGGTAAAACTGTAATAATTCACAAGAAAGAAACAAAGATTAAAGGAAAGTTAAAAAAATAAACATATTTTGGTGTATCTCGCGTCCCACTAGATTCACCTCGTTGTTGGGTCCCAACCTCCAGGTTTACTGGTTTAAATGACTTTATTATTTTGCACTCCAGGAAAAGTAATGCGGTTGCAGCCAGAGAAGGACTAATGATTAACAATTCTCCGTCTGTCTTCTTTCTGCTCCACGGTTTCACTGAGCGCTTCCTTCCCTCTTGCATTTAAATAGGATTCTCGGAATGAAAGTTTACTCGATAAGCATATTCTTCATCCCAGAAACATTTTCTTTGGCTTAAACACAATATGTGATTCTCAGAAGCACCATATTCAGACTCCACCTGCCCTTTTTTAAATGAAATATTTGAGCACATTCTCAACTTTCCTCCAGCACTGAATGGCATTTTAACAAGCACGGATGAATCCAGCTGGCCTGTGAAACGCTATTCTTGGCTCGTGGAATTATCCATTCACCACTTGCTGTTTTTACCAGACTGCGTTGCCGTTTTGTGCTCCACAATAGTCCAAATCTAACTTGAACCAGATAGCTACATTTCAGCTGTTTACTAGTCGGGAGTGTCTGAATAAGAAGCGGTGAGCAGCTGCTAGCTCTCCCACATCAACGTAGGACAGCAAAAGACTTTTTAAATGGCATTTTCAGACCTGTCAGTTCAGAACTGAATTTTTCACAACACCCCTGATTTCCAGCGACTTACAGTACGCTGTGTGGAATGGATTCTCGGGAACTTTGCAGTAAGCCCACTCTGGAAGACGGGGCAATCTAATTTCAGGCCTCCCACAAGACACAAGCACTGAGCAAGGCAAGAATACTAATGAGTGAGTACAGTTTGAAAAGCACTAAGACTGGAAATACAGCAGTGCAGCGTTTCCAACTCTTTCCAATATCTGCTAATTTGGCACTATCTGCTGGGACACAACCGCCTCTTAATTGTGGTCACGCTTGTCAGCAGAGTTTATCCTCAGCCAGGAGGAGATAGTGATTTTCGAAGTTGAGCAACGAGTGCTGCAACTGTAAAACAAACAGAGGGGTCCTTTAAGCAGCTGTTAAAACGCAGTCGAGTGAAATAGGTGTGCTGCTGCTGCTCTGAGGTACACTTAGAGGAAAACTCTGCCATCGATAGACTGATTGATCAAGTTGTACATTTTCTCCCAACATATGGGACTATGGAGAAATGTGTGTAATGTGCAATTATACATGTTTTTTAGCCACTGTTACAACCCTGTAGGTGTCTAGCGATAAAAGGAAGCAACAAGACAGGCGAGCACCGTCGTTTATTGTTTGGCGCACGTGTTGACACAAAAAGTACAGAATTGTGAGCTCAGTACAACGCAAGACAGAAAGAAGTTAGGAGAGGCGTGGAACAACTCTACTATTTAATTTAGCAGACGCTTTTGTCCAAAGCGACGTACATCTGAGAATTTGTTCAACACGCACAAGGATCTAGATAGGAGGGAACAACGTGAGTTAGTGCCAACAGCAGCTTCAAGTCCGATCAGACAGGCAGGTGCCGACAGCCAGGTACCGACAGAGGCAATGCACAGAGGCAGTGCACAGGGTGTACAGAAGAGGCTATTTATATATATTTTGTAATCATCATCATTAACAATATCAACAACGTCATCATCATCATGAATATCCTAATAAACATCAACAACATCCTCAACATCCTCAATACCATCAATATCATCATCAGTAGGAAATCAAGTCAACATCTCCGACGCTGTCAGAGTTACCTCTGGTGAAGTCACGAGTCACTGGTGTTAAAGGTCCCATATTATAAAAAAGTGAGATTTTCATGTTTTTTTTTTTATTATAAAGCAGGCTTAGGTCCTATATAAATACTGTGAAAGTATCTAAATGCTCAACCCACAGGGAAATACACACAGCCCATATTCAGAAACTCTGCATTTGAAACAAGCTGTCAGGATTTCTTTCCATTCGTGATGTCACGAATATACAATATTTAGACCCTTTACACAATTTTAAATGTAAACATTCTAAATGTGTCCAAGTTTATTCCTGGTTGCATTGTATGTGAATGTCATCAGCTGACAGGAAGTACACATAGACCCAAGCTGTTGCCTAGCAACGCAATTCTGTTGCAATTCCGTCAAAATGCGCTAAAACGGAGTGTTTAAAACAGAGGGTAAATACAGGCATATTCAGGCAGACAGTATGAGGAAAATAAAGGTTTTTTTTTTACATTACAGCATGTAAACATGTTCTAGTAGAAACACAATATACAAGTATGAACCTGAAAATGAGCATAATATGGGACCTTTGCAGTCCAAGTCGAGTTGCAAGTTTTTTTTAATTTGTCGAGCCGAATCTAAAATCATCAAAATTGACTCGAGTCCACACCACTGTTCAACGCCACGTTGTTACTGTGAAATGGTCATGGTTATGTTTAGGCAAAAAAAACACTCAGTTTTAGGAAAAATATCATGGTTGGGCTTAAAGTAAGTACGAAAAACATCTCTAATGTCACTTCAAAATAACTCAACAACACTTTGGGACACCAATGCCGGTCTCCTGGTTTAAAGTCCTGTGTTTGTTTGACCCAATCCACTTCCCATCCCTCCCACCGTAAGCAGTTTTTCTCACTTTTTATTCTGCATCACTAGCTCTGAGCGTAGCATAATCACGTTCAGACTACAAGTACAGACTACATGGCGTGAAATGGCACGCTGAAAGCAAAGACGGCGCAAATACACCTGAAATGATCTATGCCATGTTATTCATACGCTATTTGGTGAGACCAGGCTGAATAGACAGACTGATATTAGCATTGCCGGCCTTGGCTCTCATGGGGAAAATCGAAATATGTTATTAAATTATTAAATACAACATAAATGTTCTCCTTTATTAAGTCATCATGCATTGATCTTAAATTGCAAAATTCTGTTTACGGTTGTTTACTAGAAATATATGTATTGCATTTAGCCAGTCTTATTTTTTGAAGGTGAACACTGCTGCACACTATGATCAAATGAATAATAAGGCAAGAAAGTACTTGTCTAATTGCCTGTGATTAATGGAGTTGCTGGAAGTGGAGAATGAGGAGCAGAGCAGTCCAGGGGAAACACTCTGCTGTACTTACACTTCATTATTGTCAAAGCGTGTCTTCTTGGTTGTCACACGGAATTACACTGAGGAGCCTCAAATGACGAACGGGGGTTTGCAGAGATTAACAGCACTTTAAAGTTTGAACATCATGCTCGCCGTGGGTATTAAGTTGTGAAACATCAAAACAAATAGAAGAAACACAGGTAGTACAACTCCAAAGAGTTATAGGATTTTAAACATCCAGTGTGTTGCAAACTAGAAACCCCTTTGACCAAAGCAATCCAGCACATATCTGACACAATGGATAAGGCATTCCAGAAAAAGATTGAGATATAAACATACTGCTGGACTTTCACTCTTCTGATCTGACAACCTGTCAAATGTGATAAAGGAAAGACAAAAGGCTGCACTGTCTTTGCAAAAGTATTTTCATTTGCTCTGGAGCTTCTCAGCAAATGCTTGGTAATGTTATGAGACACTATGAAACACTCCAGCAGCTCTAAATCTGCCAACGCAATGTAAATTCTACAGGTTTGGCCAACCATAAAATTCCTCAAGATATAAAATACCAAGGACGGGTGCAGAATGAAGACCTTAGGTGTTTTCTTCCCTCTCTTTCGACTAAGTGAAAGTTTAATTAAAAGATATAATCTTTATTCCTAGCCCACTCCTGCTAAGTCAGGAGGTTATCTCCGGTGACTGCTACTCAGAGACCACTGCAATGACTGTAGCTTAATGTGGGCACCATTATGTCTGTACAGAACCGACACTAACCTGTGAGAATATCTTGTTCTGTTTCTAGGTCAACACTTTGAATGTGATGTGTAATAAGAATAGAAATGTGACTAAAAAAAGAAAACATCTTTAGCATAGTTGTCAAACTTCAAGGGTCAAACTCGACACCGTCCTCCCCAAGAAAAATGACAGCATCAGTTGAGTTCGGCTAATGTTTATGTCTGTGTATGCAGTCCAGTCTCATTCAACACAGTCTAACAGCATTTTGTGAAATAGTCACGAAATTTAATCTATTTGATTCGTGTACATTGCCAGAAATTTGCCCTTTTTTTTTCATGACGTTCTGCACGACTTTCAACAACATATTTTTCGGACGTTTTCCTACGAATGTCCAGCAACACGTGATGCATGTGTCAATTTCCGCTTCAGTCTTTTCAAAATGAAACTACTGAGTTAGGTTAAGGAATAAATCGACTTGGTTAGGCTTAGGCAACAAACTACTTAGTTAGGCTAACGCCTCATCCACACTGGGAACGTCAGGAGTGCGTGGCATGGCGGCTGCGTGATTCACACGTCGGGTGTTCACACCAGCTGCGTTTCTGCTGCTGCAGCTGCTGCTGCCAGCCTTTTCTTTCTAAATAGTTTGCCTTTCATAATGGCCATTTAATTTCATTATAAATGTAATTTATATTTATTTTAGACAGAGAAAAGTTAAGAAATGTGTGGTAATTTGTAAATAATAATAATAATCCACAATTAAAACAGGTACTATATTCATTCATGGAGCTCTCCAAGTCACTGCATGTTCTACAACACTGTCCGGCACATATTTCATAATAAAAGCCTTGTGTTAACAAATTAAGGAATTCTGTCCACAGAAAAAACGCTTGAGGGCTTTTATTTTGAAATAAAAGCAGGAAGTGTTGATTTAAAAGTAAAACTTTACTTTTTTCATCTCCGTAACATATTCTATATATAGACTTCTACATAGACATAGAAACTGTAGTAATGTTGCTGATATGATGTCAAAATACAGTCAATAGATCACTATCACTGTTGGTTGTTAGTAGTGAAACGCGAAAAATCTAACATAGGCGAGACCTCGAATCTCTAGAAGAGACGCAGCTGAGACGCACGTCTCACACGGGCAGTGTGGCTGCTCTAACCTGTTA
>CAKAOI010045906.1:0-10226 GCA_916701655.1 Sebastiscus albofasciatus | reverse complement strand
TCACACGTCGGGTGTTCACACCAGCTGCGTTTCTGCTGCTGCAGCTGCTGCTGCCAGCCTTTTCTTTCTAAATAGTTTGCCTTTCATAATGGCCATTTCATTTCATTATAAATGTAATTTATATTTATTTTAGACAGAGAAAAGTTAAGAAATGTGTGGTAATTTGTAAATAATAATAATAATCCACAATTAAAACAGGTACTATATTCATTCATGGAGCTCTCCAAGTCACTGCATGTTCTACAACACTGTCCGGCACATATTTCATAATAAAAGCCTTGTGTTAACAAATTAAGGAATTCTGTCCACAGAAAAAACGCTTGAGGGCTTTTATTTTGAAATAAAAGCAGGAAGTGTTGATTTAAAAGTAAAACTTTACTTTTTTCATCTCCGAAAAATCTAACATAGGCGAGACCTCGAATCTCTAGAAGAGACGCAGCTGAGACGCACGTCTCACACGGGCAGTGTGGCTGCTCTAACCTGTTAACAAGGACGCCAACATAAAAAAACAACAGGTAACGCAGCCGCCATGTGCTCCTGACATTCCTAGTGTGGATGACACTTTAGGAAAAGATTGACTTGGTTAGGCTAAAGAAAAGATTGTGGTCTGGTTTAAGATAATACCGGAAGTGCTGTAACTTAACTACGGAAGTTACATGACAAATAAATCAACTTTGACTTGTGGTTTCCTGGTCTCCTTGGCAAAAGTCCTGTTGCACCTCCCTACGAGGAATTTGCCGCTCTCTATACTCCCCAGTTCACAATGACGCGGATTACATACAAATTGATTTTGTGCTGACCATCACGAAAAAAAAATTGTGTCTATGTACGCAAATTACTACATTACACTAACTATTTCACAAACTGCTCTGCGACTGGACTGTCTCATTCCCAGGGAGCCAACGCTTTGTCACATCCATCGGCGTTCAATACCTGCATTGGTATGAGATGCACCGGGCTGGTGGGAGGGGAGGTGGAAGGGTCCAACCAACACAAGGCTTTTATCCAGGAGACCAGGAGATCTGTTTCACTTTCACTATACAATCAGCTGATTGTTCTTGTGCCGTGTTCACAACGTTCAGTATCATTTTCAATGTACAAATGTAGTAGTTTCAAGCCCAATAGTGTTGTTTTTAACTAAGTGGTTTTATTGTCTGAACCTAAGCTGATGTTTGTTTACTTCACAACATTAAGCATGGGTTTACTGCGATCAAAAGGTGTCTGACAAATCGTCAGTATGTGACCAGTTTCGTTGAGAATGCGTTGGTGTATGAATTATGAGTATGATTATGTCTGTCAGCAGCAAATGCACAGGTCCTGTGACTTTGCTATGAAGCCACAGAACCTTGTAGAGAGGAGGCTAGAGTGAATGGATGAGTTGACAAAGAGGTGCTTTGAGGTGCTTCCGTGTAGTTTGTGTTGGAGTCTTGTCTGAACAGCATAGCCACACGCGAGCATGTATGGGACACCGACCCGCAATGATTTATACGTGTAAGAAGTTACAAACAGTCCCTTTAAGGAAGGCTTTACTTGAATTTATTCAGTGAGGTAGGTAAATAGGCATTCCCATCCTTCTCACAAAGCTATTCAGACTCAATTCCCACACTTTTGTCAGATCTCAGCTTGGGCCTCCTTTTCTGTACTCTGTCTTGCTGTACAGTAAAATCTTAGCTATTATTGTATTTACAGAAAACTTGATTTGGAATCATGTTTCATGGGATTTTCTGACTATAAGAGAGATATGAAATGACACCAGCCGTGTCCTTTCAAAATCAAAGCTACAAGATCTGTAAATGCACACTATACACTAGAAAAAAAATTGTTGGATGGATTGATGCTAATATAGCAAACACATATTTTAAGTTACAATTCGCATTGCATTGATCTCAGTAAGAAAAAGAGAAAAAAAAAGCTGAGGCTGATGGGAATTACTGTAGGTCATTCGATTTAGAAGTATCCTGCCGTGAACCAAAGTGTTGGATGTCTGTAGTACATTTCATAGCAAATTAGTACCATAAAAGTAGTAGTGTAACCAGAGGCACTATACTGAGCTTCTATCCAGGTTCTATCCAACAGGAAGAGTGAGAGGAGCAGCGGAGCTCAACATTCAAGTATCAGGTTTGCTTTTTTTTATTTCACATTGGCTGCATTTTGGCCTGTGGAGACTGAGAGATGCTGCTTACCTCAGCCTCAGGCTGGATGACAGCTTATCAACATGAGTGACAAGTGTGGACGAGAGAACTTGACCAACAGTGGGAGGAGGCAGGAGTGGTGTGTTTTAACCAAATGGTAAACAAGTGAAGCAATTCTCACCTCCAAGTAATACAATAAGTCCGGCAGAAAACAACACAGAATCCTCAGACTGAACTGAATCATTATTGTCTCTGACAGAATCATTTAACGTTGGAGCTCCACTCACCAGCCTTTACGCAAAAACGTGAATAAAGTTGGAGCTGATGTTGGTGCTGGTGTTATGGTATCCATGGGAACCTTTTGTTCTTACCCAGAACTCCCAACCCCTCCCCCCCCCGCAATGCGACTTCTTCTGTATTGGTCAGATAGTAAAGACGCCGTGACACCGGGATCTCTTTATAGTTGGCCTCTGTTTATTCTGATAAACACATAGGGAAACAGAACCTCCATGTTAGATCTTCTGCCCACTCCAGCTCCTCTCTCACAGGATAATTGTACAAAAGGGGCCGTGGCAACATATTAACCATGGAATAAAGTCAATTATACAGTAAAACATACCTGATATACACATAGGGAAACAGAACCTCCATGTTAAATCCAATGTTAGTTAGCTTAGGTTGAGTTAGCTTTGGTAACTTTAAGCTAGCAGCATTTACTCTTAAAACAACTATTTTTCAATTTCAGTTCGTTAAAATCAATTTATTGACAGGTTGGGATAGACGTTATAACACTGTAGGAAATGAATAAGAAAGGAATGGGATGGATTAGGATAATAAATGAGCCAAAAGAAATGACACCCACCTCTCCCACAAGATCATTGTACAAAAGGGGAGAGGGGAAGTACCACAGATGAAGAAATGAAGGAGAAATGAAGGAGGATGGGCTCTGAACATCTTCACATATTCTGGAGTTTGGAGGTTGTTCCAGTCTCAATAAACTGTAACCAGATCAATTTTGTGTAATTATAACAACTAGAGAACAAGATATAGAGGTACATAATGACCCTGTTACATATGTGCAAGCCCACATAAATAGTTAAAGGGATAGTTTGGGTATTTTGAAGTAATACACCTACTATGGATAAGTACCTCATACAACCCCACTTCAAAACACCCAAACTATCTCTTTAACTTTATAATGTAAACACCATATTTATACTCTTTACCTGCCGATATTTTCAACAGAAGGAAGATCAAGTTATTGCAGCTGTGATTATAAGTCAGGGATAATGCACGACAAGGTGTCCAATATCAGGAATTAATGGATGATGGGGAGGCCTCAGCAAAGTTCATCAATTCCTGATTATGGACACCTCGAAGGGCATTATCCCATTTATACCATGGACACAAGAAAAACTATGAAGATCAGTAATTTATATTTTCATGCATTTTGCAACCAAAAGTTTTTCACACGCAATAACATCGTTTCCCTGGCATGCCTGAGGGTTTGCTAATACCTGGAACAATCATTACCATCCCATAAGGTTCCTATACAATGGAAACTTGTTCACTACTCCAGTAAATAGGACGAACCGTAGCTACGACTTGGCAACGGGAGTTATTTCTAGTCTGCTCAGCTCATAGAACCCTTTGGCTCAGCTACGAGCTAGAAAGCTAATGTTATGCTAGCAAGATTCAACTTCCAGAACTTTGAGTATGGTTGAAAAACAGTAAATATAATTTGACAGTATGTTTAACAACGAGACGAGCTAGCTATCCAGCCATGTCTTTGTCCTCAAATCAGCATCAAGATTTTCAAAAAATCTTGATTAGCATAATGCTAGCATAAAGCTAACATTATGCTGGCAAGATTCAAAGTCAATAACATTGCTTACGGTTGAAAAACAAATATAATTTGACAGTATGATGTGCTAAAGGTCTAACGTTACACTTTGCGCATTAATTTAGAATGGTGAACAGACAGTTTCACTGGAACTACTTAGCAGGTGTCCATTATCATGAATTAATGGACACCCAGTTTGATAACCCTTCAGACTCATGGATCTGATATCAGATCTCAGTTAAAAGCTGCTTCTCTGATCACACTGAGGACTCACATCAGTGACACGTCCCTTACAATTCCACCCCCAGTTGTATATATAACAAAGTCTGTGTGGTGAAGTTCTAATAGTGCTCGACAGCAAGTATGCATATATTATATGGAGGTCTAACAGCCTTTCATATCAGATATCAGACACTTCCAGAGCAGACAAACTGACCCCGCAATGCAGTCACATTATACATTATATGACTGGAGGCTACACAGGATTAACATACAGTGTGTTACTTGCATGCCAATCAGAACATTCTACATTCTATGCACACGTGTGAGGATAAATCTCCTATCTTGTTTTTCAGACGACCCAGTTTCAAATATGATAATAACAAAACTACTCAGTAAGTTTTAGTCAAAGATCATGGTTTGGGTTAAAACAAGTACATAACTTATGGTTTTACACCAGATACAAACACTGGTCTCCTGGTTGAAAGTTCCATGTTTGACCAATACATCCACCGTGTCCTCATTCCTTTTTTAATTTCTTTTAACCTAATCGTGATACGTCAAATACAGGTGGAAGGAGGAAATATTTTCCCTCGAAACATAACAATGCAGTTTTGTGTAAGGGCTTTTTCCCCAATCCTACTATAGGGGTTGAGGGAAATGCCCTACCCCCGTGGTTTTCAAAGTAACTAGGTTGGCAGAGTGCCAGGTTGTTCCCTTAGCCCCAAGGTCTGGTCACTGGTGGCCAGCAGCCTTGGGTCTTATTGTCTTCTCTAGGTCTATCTATTGTAACTAGGGGGTGACTCTTTCAGCAATAGTTTGACCAGCAGGAGTATCCAGACCTTTCGAGCCAGGGACCACATGGAGAAAAAAAGTATAGGCTACAGTCCTGGCTCTTGTGTGGGCTACTTTCTGTTATTACACTGCTGTGTTGAATACTCAATTCTGATTGGTCAATCCCGGCGTTCTGCGGTCTGTAATTTCTCCATAACAGACCGTTGCTATGGGCGCAGTTCTGATGTCGGACTCTGGTGGACCATTTATGTGTCAAAATATTGATTTCTGCAGTAAGTAGCCGTGTAATAAGCGGGATAATGTACAGCTAGCCCTGTACATTATCCCTTACATATATTATACAATGCAATTTTCCAGACTCTAACTTTGCTGCACACCAGGGATGCCATTCCATTCTGCATCAATGGCAACTCCACATTTGCCACCACTGACTGGCAAAGCCTCTTTGGTATAGAATATAGATATAGAATTTTAGTTTTAAAGGTCCCATATCATGCTCATTTTCAGGTTCATACTTGTATTTTGTGTTTCTAATATAACAGGTTTACTTGCTGCAATGTTAAAAAAAAAAAAAAAAATGTTATTTTCCTCATACTGTCTGCATGAATATACCTGTATTCACCTTCTGTCTAAAACGCTCTGTTTTAGTGCGTTTTAACGTGATTGCAATGGAATTGCGTTGCTAGGCAACAGTTTGGGTCTGTGTTTACTTCCTGTCAGCTGATTTTAATTACATACACTGCAACAGGAAATAAACTCGGACACATTTAGAATGTTTACGTTTAAATTCATGTAATGGTCTAAATATTGTATATTTGTGACATCACAAATGGACAGAAATCCTAACGGCTTGTTTCAAACGCACAATTTCTGAATACAGGCTGTGTGTGTTTCTCCGTATATAGAGCGTTTTGATAGTTTAACAGTATTTATATCGCACTTAAACCTGCTTTATAATGTAAAAGACTTGAAAATCTATTTTTTTTACAATATGGGACATTTAAAATATCTCATGTGCCATATGAATGAAGGTGTCGGACCTTCATTCATACGGCACACCCTCCACCAATTTAGACTGCAAATTGAACGTGTAACCTGTCTAACCTTTGATTCACGCCCATACATACATACATACTGTGCTGATCCAAGGCTTATAGACAAAACTATTATAAGTGCATGTTCATAAACAACCAATATTACATTGCAGCAATCTATCCAGGCAAACACTAGCACAGTAAATCACAGGTATAAAACACAAGATTGGATGGTGTATTCAGCAGTAACCTCTGTGTTACATTTGTATATGATCCAATGTAAGACAATACAGTAACATTTAATATCCAGGCAAGCTCAGCTTCCAGCCAGCATTCTACATCTTGATATCTGTTACACAGGAGTAGACACCAGTTAATGTGGAGCACTGGATGTGTATTAACAGGAGTGGAGACATGATGCATGGGGGCTCTGGTAATAGTAATTGACTTTGGCTGTTATTATATTCATACCTGATAGCCCAGAGGAGGAGGAGAAGGAAGATCACTGTACGCTGTGTTCTCAATACAGGATATTTATGATCTTGAAGTATTACTAAATATTGGCAGGTGTCTTCAAGCCTGGAAAAGTTGTGTCATTCATTAAATTACTTTTGGATATTGAAGAATATCAAGGAAAAATTGTAATTTAAAAATGATCCTGGCAAAACGTTTTTCCCCCTACCTGTTTCAAAGATTTTGTTTTTTTAAAGGACGCTTCCACCATGTCTCGTTTTCACAACTGTACAAACATAGTAGTTTTAACCCCAACTATGTAGTTTTTTTCCCCCCTAAAACTAAGTGAGTCTCTGCTCCTCCAGAGTCACCAGGCTGAATGGCGCTGTCCACCGACTGGATCACTCCAGGATCCAGCCAAGTCTTTTAAAGGTCCCATAGTGTAAAAAAGTGTCATTTTCATGGCTTTTATATTATAAAGCAGGTTTAAGTTCTATATAAATACTGTGAAAGTATTGAAACACTTAATCCACAGAGAAATACACACAGCCCGTATTCAGAAACTGCGCTTTGAAACAAGCCGTTAGGATTTCTGTCCATTTGTGATGTCACAAATATACAATATTTAGACCATTTCAAAGTTTTAAACATAAACATTCTAAATGTGTCCCAGTTTATTTCCTGTAGAAGTGTATGTGAATGACATCAGCTGACAGGAAGTAAACATGGACCCAAGCTGTTGCCTAGTAATGCAATTCTGTTGCAATTATATTGCAATTCCATTGAAATGTACTAAGACGGAGCATTTCAGACAGAGGGTAAATACAGGTATATTCAAGCAGACAGTATAGGGAAAATAAAGTTTTTTTTAAACATTAAAGTACGTAAACATGTTCTAGTAGAAACCCAAAATACAAGTATGAACCTCAAAATGAGCATGTTATGGGACCTTTAATGTTGACTAACATAGATTGTTTTTTTGCCTTAATAATTATTGATACCACCAAATAATACACTGAAGTGGTCAGGTTGGGAATCCATAGGTTTATGCATATTTCTCCTTGTTGCTTTTAGGGTTGTTTGAAAAAGTTATTCTTTAAAAACAAGTTATTTTACTCATTTGTTAAATACTGTGCTTCTACTCCCAGGACAGAAAATGTCTCATTTTATTTTATTTTAATGTCTCTAATGCACACACACACAACCAATCTCATTATCTCCTGGCGGAGATAATTAGAATATGCAAAATGGGGAAGAGACTCTGGGCATATTTACAACTGATAGAGGTTAAAAGCAGTATTATCAAGAGCAGGATCAAAGCTGACACCACATTGTTGACACATCAAACAGCCTGACAGTGGCTTTGAATTACAAAACAGCACATTGTATTAAATAAAACATAACGAAAATAATGGAAGCTCTCAGGGTATTGTTCTTGTCTGAAGTCACATGTCAAGCTGGGTTGAAATGCATTAAGTGGAATGGGGAAAACCTCAACATGTTTACTATAGACAGAGGGGGCATCTTTATGGCTTCAGCCTCTAAAAACACTTTACCATTATATCTATTATTATTTTGATTACTTTTACAAGTAATATTGACTATTGCATCACTTCCCAAATGGTTGTGATCAAAACAGCCCACGCAGCTTCAAAGAGTAATGGTAGGAAGTCTGAACCTTTTTACTCAACAAGACTCCAAAAGAACAGTCATAAACATTTTATCTGGTGTTATCTTTTGCCCCTTGTGTTTCAGAAATATAATGATTTGTCCCTTGTAGTCAAATATGTTTGCATGTACTTGGTTCACCTTTGCTTAATGCACATTCAGTAGAATACTTATTGGTTTGGGATCATTACGTGTCCATACGACCTGGGGCTGCTACATATAGCTTCATAAAAACACTTAGCTTCATAGAAACACATAGCTTAAATAAAAACACATAATACATAGCTTCATAGCAACACATAGCTTTAATAAAAACACATAACAACACATAACCTCACAGCAACACATATTAACACATCATAACAACAAACCATAATCTGCTCAGGGAGCACAGGAACAATTGATGATGATTTTGCTTGAACACACCTTGGAAATCATTAAGAGTCATGAAATCAGTTTTCTGCAACACTTTGGAATATTTAGCGCCTATTTGTCGGCCATTTTGTAGTGCCAAATTAGTAGTGCCTGATATCTATATCTTCTCATATCATATAAACCTACATTTGTGCCAAATGTGTTACTTTTATCGCAAAATGCACAGTTGTTGTGCTTAACTGCCCAGCTAGTAACTCTGTCATTAGCTTGGCTGTAGTTTGAGCTTTAAGACAGGATTAAACATGTGCCGTGTGGAACTAAATCACATTGCTGTGTCCTCGGAAGCTGCAGTTAAAGACTACTCGTGGTTAAGTCTAAATCCAGCTGCTGAGGTCAGACTATCTGAGGTTTAACATTAACCTACAGCACTGTTTCATTTCTAAAAGGGCAAATCTTTCACCATGTTTGATCAACATGATCCTAAATATCAAACAAATGGTATTGTTTTATTAGACTGAAAAGGTGTCACACCTGAGTTCAGTTTCACTTACTGATTATCTGACAAACTGATGAGTATTAATTATGTGCAGCTCCTGCAAGGACGTTCACAGTGTTTCAGTAATTTAAGCAGGTGAAACGTGAATCGGTCACTCGCCTGAGGCCTGAGGTCACTGATTGTTTTTATAATAATAGATGCAGACTGATAGACTGATGGATCACTGCAATTTAATGTAAACCAATCTATTTTACAGGTCCTGCAGTACATTGAAACAAAAACAAAATATTCTGATATAATTTATTTTTGTATTAGACTGATAAGAAAATGTATATATATATATATATATATATATATATATATATATATATATTCTGTATATGTGTGTGTATATTAGAGGCTGTCACAATATCAGATTTTAACAATATTATCGTGATATTAATAGAAAATTATAATATTATATAAAATAATAATAATGCTGTCATATTCATCTTTGACTTTGTGTATTGTGCATTTTTTCTTTTTTGGCAAATTAATTACAATCAAAATACGAGTGTAGAGAGGTGGAGAGAGAGTCTCAGAATCAGAATTAGAATCAGAATCTTGTTTATTGCCAGGTGTATCAGGTATACACTAGGAGTTTGGTACAAATGAGCAGTAAAAATAACAATAGGGGGGGGGGGGGGTGGCCTGGAGAGTGTAAGAGAGAAGGGGCGGGAGTCAGTGTCAGTGTCAGGGTGGCAGTGGTGTTTTGTGTGGTGTGAGAGAGAGAGAGAGAGAGAGGGGGCAAGTAGTGTGAAGAGTGTGTGTGTGTGTGATGTGAGAGAGAGAGAGAGAGAGAGAAAGAGAGAGAGAGAGAGAGAAGTAGAGACAGTCACAGGGGGGCAGAGTGGCTGTTGGAGAGCCCCACTGCCATGGGGAAAAAACTGTTTTTGTGGCGTGAGGTTTTAGTCCTGATGGACCTCTTGCCAGATGGCAAAGTCTGGAAGAGATGGTGTCCAGGATGGGAGGGGTCGGCCACAATCTCCCCTGCTCTCCTCAAGGTCCGTCTGTTACCATAACGGTAATTTAAGAGGTGCTGGTATCAATATTTAATTCTCAACACCGTATATCATGCGTATTTAATTCTATATCTATATATTCGTATTTTAATTTTATATCATCGTATTTAATTCTTAACACGGTATATCATGCACGCACCCATAATATAT
>CAKAOI010045905.1:4836-72462 GCA_916701655.1 Sebastiscus albofasciatus | reverse complement strand
CAATAAAAATACATCCATTCGTTTTATTCTGCTTATTTCTAAAAACAAATAAACGATTTTGTTTCATTTTGTATTTGTGTTTCAACATAGTGATACAGAATGTCAACTCTGTAGCAACAAATTGACCTTTTGTAGCTACAGTGTGAGAGTGGGACTACTCGTAGGTTGACGGAACAATAAAATCTGTTGGTGAGACATGATGTGTCAGACGGGTGGGTGCGAGGCGGCATGGAAAGGACCCAAGTGCAGACAGTCCAGACAGACAGGAAGAGTTCAACGATTTATTGGTAGAATGAGGATACATAAGCGTACAGGCAGGTATAGATAAGGGTGCAGGAACAGATACAGGTTCAGATGACTGGAAAGCAAGGCACAAACACTGACTATGTTTACATGTACACTAATATTCCACTATTATTCCGAATATGACAATATTCAGAATTTGATACGGGTCATGTAAACAGCACATTCCGTTTGAATGTTAAATTAGGCCTTATTCCAAATGGAGCATTTTCAAATTAAAACATGTGCAATATGCCAATATTATTCAGGTTTTAAGAGCATTCTTTGGACATGTATACAGCACATTCAGAATATGCGTCTCAATTGGGGTTTTTACTGCAGTTTGCGACACACGGCCTCTTGCCTGTTTACTGCCAGCTCTGTGTGTTGTACACAAACCAACCAGCTGACAGTGTGCAGAGATGCATGCCCGAAAGAAAAGCCCACATTTCTGGTCAGAAGGAGAAACACTCCTACTTTTACAAAGACTTGGCTATCAACAGGTTTTTGGATATGTACAAATATCGTAATGTCGACCTTTTTCAAGAAGGAATGAAAGAGGAAGGCTCCCATAAATAAACAACATGATAGTCGGAGTGTTTACTGCATGTAAACAGGAATATTAGTGGAATATACATTTTCATTAGTCATGTAAACAGCTTAGTAGGAAGATTGTCTTTTTTCAGAATAAGGGCAAAAAAATTAATATTTTGTGCATGTAAATGTAGTCAAATCTGACAACTGACTGGGAAAAGGCACTGATTAGGGGAATGGGAAGCAGGTGAGCAGGTGAATAAGAGTCAGATAACTGGGTCCGGTGGCAAGGTCTGAGGGCATCTGGTGGACAGGTGGAGAATGGCAATGAAAGGGGCCTGGGGAAGTGGGTGAAAGGAGGGACAGAGAGGCAGAATGGACAGAAAGATTAACACAACTGAGGCCGGCATTGTGACATGATGGAAAAAGTTATAGTATTAGTGTGAAAATACTTTGCCGCTGGAAACTTCCACTGCAGTCAGAGTTAAAAATGGAGGGCTTATCCCATTTTAAACAAAACTACGTTAGCATTTAAATGATAAGAAGCCACTGGATTGAAGTTCTGGATGTGTTTCCATAAATCTCCCTTCCTCTCACAGGCTCTGTCTCCTACATATCGGGGTCTTTCTCCTTCGTGCAGGCAGGACAAGCATGTCAACGCCAGGGAGCTGAGCTGGCGTTGGTCGGCCAGCTTTACTCCGCCTGGCGTTTCCAAAACTACGACCAGTGTGACGGCGGATGGCTGAAAGACGGCAGCGTACGGTTTCCCATCAGTAACCCCAGGGAGCACTGTGGGGGCATCCCTGAAGCAGGGGTGCGCTCATTTGGATTCCCCAACAAGATGATGCACCTGTACGGCGCCTATTGCTATAGGTAGCCTAAAATAAAGAACTATACACTTCTTACATGCATGTCTCAACAGAGCTGTTAGTCTAAGCAAGAAAACCAGAGGCCCAGAATTCACTGCACAGCATATATATATATACAGCTTGATCTTCCAACTCAACTGAGCAAGAAACACCACATCTGAAGCTGCAGACAATTACTGAAAGTAGAATAGTTTAGTCTAATTTCTAAAACAAAAGGCCCTTTTTACATCTAACTTGGTGGATGCAAAGCTAATTTAGAGAACAGATAGAACGTCTTTGGATTTCTTTTTCAAAATGTACCCACATTTGTGGGTCTTTGTCTTCAATTTGAGATAAAGACAGTACAAATCTATGTTAAACTGATATATAAAGAGACATTTTATTTTTTCCAGGATGTACTCTGGCCAAATGCTGGTAAAATTTGGTTGTCAAAATTAATAATCAGTTAAAGGGGACATATCATGCTCATTTTCAGGTTCATAGTTGTATTTGGGGTTTCTACTAGAACATATTTACACACTTTAAAGTAAAAAAAAAAAAAACTTTATTTTTCTCATACTGTCTGTCTGAATATACCTGTATACACCCTCTGTCTGAAATGCTCCATTTTAGCTCTTGTCTCTTTAAGACCCCCTACCGAAAAAGCCCAGTCTGCTCTGATTGGCTTGTGAGAAACATATGGTGCACCTTTGCAAAGGTAGTTCTCAAGCTGTGGGTGATATATTCTCGTGAGGCTGCATGTGACATAGGAAGGGGAGACAAATCTAAATGGCTTGTTGAAACACATTTTCTGATCTATGTAGCCCACAAAAAACTAACTGGGTTGTCTTATTTCACTGTTTGTGGGTTAGTAGGCACTCCAGATACCCAAATGTATGAGCACTAGCACTGAAAAGGGGAGTTTTTCATAATATGTCCCTTTGAAGAAATAATTGGCTGGTAAAACAGTAAACCGTCATTTATTTTGGAAACCACAAACCACTTTGACTAATGGAAGAATTGACAGAATGAAAGTATAAAGCATGTTACACATACACAATCATCAATCTTGCTCTAAACCTGGAATAATGCGTTGACATTTCTGCATAGAGTAACTCATCAGCGAAGGTAAAGTTAAATATGTTTGGTTAATTCTGGGTCGATCACTGCACCTGCAAGCGTGTCCAATTAACTTGAGACCGAGCTGCTTCCTGCGAGCTCATTCAAAGACGCTAAAACTCTGAACTGTAAATAACGCAGCTGGTTACGGGTTTGGATCTGTAAATTAATTACATGTAATTTAATGTATTCAAATAAAGATATGTCCACGTGTCAGTGTATTCATTTGGCATAAAGTTATTTGTGCAATATTTGCACACATTTCTTCAAAGTTTGTTTGGGAGAAAACGACTCATTCAGTTGTAAAGAGTAGAGTAGTGACGATGTGCCGATTCAGAAAGCAAATGTGATAAAATTGCTTTTCTTAGGAGGTGATTTGCATCTTGACCACTGTCTACAATGCTTTGAGAAGCTAATCGCTTACTGCACCTTTGTTGAACAGAAACATCTCGAGAGGCAGCAACCAAAAACATCAGACAAAACTTAATTTAGCAGCTGAAAACAAAAGAGCTGAACGTTACCACAGTTTCGTTATTTATCATTCAAAACAAAGTTGCAGGTGTGAGAAAGCATTAAAGCCCCCATGTGTCGGATTTTGAAACTTTATTACTTTGGCGACCTCTTGTGGTCGTATCAAAAAAACAGTTTGGTTGACAGTTGATGGCACTCGATATGGACTTCTTTTACTTCTCAAATAATAAGCAAAGATTTTGAAGCAGAACTCAATTAGAAACTGAATCAGAGGTGATAAAAATATAAACCCGACAACCGCGCCTGGAACACAAATGATAACAAATGCAAAACCCCGCGGAGGCTGCAGCTCTGCAATTCGAAGGTTTTAGTTAGTTAGACCACAAATTTATTTTGTGTTTAAAAAGTCATGGATGATCATTTCAAACTGTTTGCCATAAAGTGAAAAAGAACATTGCAAAGTCAACTATTGTTTATGTGATCAAATAGGAGTCATGTGATCATGATATTACGAATAGATTTTTACAAACATTTTTAATGTGTTAATTGTTATACAGTTAAATCAACAGACATGTGACAATACAAATTCAGATTACATTAAAAAATTACATTGTACTTCTCCTTTTTCATTGGATCCATTTTTACTATATTATCTCTACTTGTACATTTAGTATGCGTTCATTAGATCGACAATTAACATCACCTGCATTGTTACTGTCACAGTGTCTATTACAACACTCCTTTAAAAACTAGAAAAGATACAGTAGATGAGATATTGTTGCATCATCGAAATATTTGTTTTTCCTCTTTGATCCCTGAAGAACAGCGATCGCCTCAGTGCCAGTGTAGACTACTACTCCTTCATACATTTAAAATTAAACTCTCTGATTAGGATGCTGTATGTTAATACAGATACAGTTCATATTAGCAAACCATACAACAAAGTCATGAGACACCTGAATAAAAAGCACCAGAGGACAAGCAGAGTCTATGATCTGTCAGGTGGTTCAGGTTTGTGTGGGTGGGATCTCTTTATTTCCCTGTTGGTACTTTCTCTATTTCTCTTTCGCCTAAAAAGAAAAGAAATGAAATAATTGAAGGTGAAGATGCAGGCAGCCTATTTTCTCTCAAAGAATAAAACAATGGTTGAATTATTTGTGTTTTTTTTACACAACATTCATTTCTAACAATATCTGTTCACATTAAAGATGTATTTGAGGATACTCTTTTAATGGACATAAACACAGTGGGACTGCAAACCAATAAAGAGAAAAGCATTCCTTCACATTCACTGGCATGAAGGTTCAGTCTTATTGATCAAATTGACTTCAGGTGTGATCACTGACAGGAATATCCACAGTTGACTAACTAGCTGTCTCTTACAGTACTAGCTATTCAGACCCCACTTCCACCTGGTATTAAAATATGATCTGTATATTATCCAAATAAGGAAAAACATGTTAATTAAAGTCTAAATCTGCTTCTATAAGATACTTATGTTTGTTTATGTTATTAATAGATACCACCAGGAAATTTCCACAGTTGATTACTGATATTAAGACAGATATTTTGTGTATAACAAGTTTTCTGAAATGTTATGTTTAAATGAGGCATTATCTTTTTAAATATGTGCTAATTTGCATGCATTTCTAGAACAGAAATCCAAACATTGGATAAAACTAGGTTCAGAATTATTGTTTCATTTTGTTGACATATTAGAGTCAAAGGTTTTTAACAGAGGGAATTTTGGATATCTATAGCCATAAAAAAAATCTGTTTCCGCCGTGTTTTTAGGAATAAAATGTTGTATATGTATATGTTGATTTATATATGAACAAACCGCTCTGTAAAAACCTTCAGAATATAGAGATGAATGAAATTGGAATAGTTGGTGGATGTAAGTGCTACTGAAGTGTAAATTTCTGGCTCAGAGTCTGAGAAAAAAACTCATTTTGAGAAAACGGCCTTTTAAGATATGTATTGTAAAATGTCATACATTTCGTAAGACACTACAGGTGAATGGGGTGAAAATGTTAACAAACAGCCATCACCATTAAACTTCCCCAGTTCATTACTAACATTAAGACAATACTTTTTTGTATTACAAGTATTCTGAAATGTGATGTTGAAATACGTAAATGAGGCATTATCTAATGGTAACTTTTAGTGAATTTAGGAGAAATCTACAGACGTAAATAGACAAAGTAGTAAAATAATACACCTAAATGTGTATTTTGGATGTTTTCTTTCCACTAGTCTGAAAGAAGACATGTTATGGAAGCAAAATAGACCAAAATCTCAACATTCATCAGTGCATGAAAAACTGTTTTATCCTGTAGTGTCTCACAATAATTTGCATTTGGATGTGGACAAAAACCAAAGGCATGTGATCAGATGTCATAATCCAGATAACGTATCACGATACAGATCACAGGTTAATACGAAGTGGAAATAAGATGTTAGTCATTTATGTCAAAGTTGTGCAATTAATTAATGCACTGGTTTCTGTGTTTTTTATCAGATGACGGGTTAAAAAAATGCATATGAAAAATACCGACTTGGTGTGCAGAGGCCTTGAATGTGAAATGTTTCCAAGTGCAGCTTTAAAAAGTAACTGCGTCCGGGTTTTTCTTTTTCCTAGGTTGTACATCCTAGTTGTCTGACGCTTAAGACACAATAAATGAACATGTTTCAAGAGTGCAGTCTGAGGGAAATAAAGTGTATCAGCAGTACCAGAGAGGCTCTCAACAGTGATATAATTCACTACAAAAGTAAAAACAAGGAATATTCCAGATTTTAAGCTTTAGTGAATGTCAGACCATCTGATGCTGAGAATTGATTCACACTACACACTAAACTGCAAACTATCATGAACAGCAGTCTGTTACAAATATGTTAAAATACAGCGTGTATCGCACCAGCAGTCAAATTTAAGAATTCAACAGTGTCACTGAACAGGCTATGAGAGTAAAGCTCGCCACAGTACGTAAGTAGAATTATTCTGGATACCTTAACCCCCACATATACTGGTATAGCCTATTTAATTTGGTTTAGGGTAATACAGACTTATACATTTAAATGCTTAATAAGAATTGTCTCTGATGTTGATGTTGATAAATGAGTCTCTGCAACGTTACGAGAACTTTAGAGTTCATATGAATGTTGTTAATTAGATTCTGGGTCTTTTATATGACAGTCTCACATAAAACATGTCCTCCTGCGTAAAAGTTGTCCTTCTCTGTGAAAGTCAAAAGATAAGAGGGGATCTTACAAACTGTCCTGAGCTAAAAACAAGAATGGAAGGAAGATAGATGTTGAATCAAAGCGTTGTCTGTTGATAAAAATCCACTGTGGAGTGTTTTGAACAGTGAGGAGGATCCTCTCTTATCTCTTGATATGACTCTTTCATAAGAAATTCATTTTGGCTGATATTCTTTCCCAGGAATCTCTAGGTCAAGAAGAATTCAGGCTTGGGAGTGTGGTTTTGTTTCAACTGGCCAAATTCACCCCAACTTCCATAACTTTTTTTTTTGACATGCATCACTTTACTGAAAAACATGTATTTGGATTACAGCAGGTTTTCCAGATTTTCCACGACTGTAAGAACTGTGGCTTTGACATGACTTTAATTTATACAGTTTAACTTAAACTGGACTGGAAAGTCTTTTGAGACACAAGAAAAGGGGGAAAAGAGGAGGTGAAATATTGTTTTTTTCTTTTTAAGAAAAAGGCAGGATGTCTTCAGACATTCCACTTAATGTCCCAGAACAGCGGAGCTGCTTTCTCTGTGGCTGTGCCTCTGACCTCCATGGCCTCCATGACCTCCTCATGCTGGGGAGGAAGTGAGGTAACTGGGTCATCTTCCATCGAATGGGCTAGAGGTGGGAGACAGACGGAAAAGTATTACAAAAGTATTAAAGGATTACAGCCTTTACTATGAAGGAGTTTTATTTGCTCCAGATCAGCCCGGTCTCCTGAACCTCTGTGAAAATGAGCACAATGTTTTAAAGAGTTCTCAATGCACAGTTTAAAAAAAGGGTCCATTTTGATGCAGCAGAACCAGAGATATCATCTTTTTTATTCCATGCATTCTTCTTCCTTGTCAAAATCAAGCCCCCAAGAAGAGCGGCGGTCGTTGATCCCAATTCTCGTAGTGGCCAAACAGCGGTACTACCACTTCCGTGTCCGTCATGTGTTTTCCCATAGACTTACATTGGGAAAGAGACGTCTGTAACTCAGCGGATAATTTTTTTTGAGGTGAATAAACTTTCTAGTATGAACACTCTAATAGCCATTATTTAAATCATTTGGTCCTAAAAGTTGTAAAATGCACTAATAGCTGAATCCAGAGTTATTTCCCTTCCTCCATTCATTGTGAATAAGACCCAGGCCGAGACTGGAGCAGGGTCTGGGAGGCGGAGTTAGCAAGCCGTGACAACAGCGTGGCGGCTGTGACCGAGCCATGTGGACGCTACTGCGCCTGCTCTATGAGCCCAATGGATGCGGAAGATTGCCGGAAGATCCTGGTAATTTTCCAGGCGAAGTCGAGCCATTTTGGCATCATGCGCCACTGAGCAACTTTAATAGGAATGAACGGGGCCCCGCCTCCAACACTGTATCCAGTTCTCTTAATACATCCATGGTCAAAATTTGGGCCCTCAATAACCCACAATGCAACTCAACCACCGAGAGTTGGTAGATTCAGGTGCGTTATGCTACTAGCGGCTAATGTAGCCTGGAGCCCCTATAGCCACAAGCAGAGATGAGCAGCTGGCTACAGAGGTCTCTTATAACTAAATCCTTTACTAGAACATCGTGTTGTTGTCCTGTGCCATTCTGTTACTTATGACTCACTTATTAGCTTGAGATTGTTTGTGTAATAGTATCTATGGCTAATCAAGGTCAGACAGTTGATGCACTTACTTGGGATGCAGGTAACCTGAGGCTCTTCCCATTGGCCGCCAGGCAGGCACTTGATTACAGGGTTCAGTTTCTGCACAAAATGCTCCTCACAGTAGTATCGCACCTTGGTGTTGGTCTCGTAACGCAACCGCTTCTTCCCAAACACCTTAGCGTAAGGAACCTTGGGTGGCTCGCCACAGGATGCTGTTGGATAGAAGATAAATGGAGAGACAATTTTACCTCTTAGGACGTTACCACCAGTGGTGATTTAAAAATAAGACCTTGCAAAACGTGCAGCTCAAATGAACTCACAGACACCCTTCTTGCAGGTGTAGGACAGGTGGTAGTTGCACGGCACGTCGCTCCAGCGGCCGCCGTCGTGCCACACCATCACCGCACAGTCCTCACCTGACAGGAAGTAGCTGTCGGGCTGACCTCTGTACCAGTTCTCATAGAGCTGACGGAGAGAGTCACATGAAGGAAACATCTAAATTTAATATAGCTTTTTTGAGTATTGATTTTTATGTTTTAATAACCTGACTTAGACAGCTGAGACAATTCAAAAACTCTAATTCTCTTCTGCGATTGACGCAGTAAAACTCACCAGAGGGTTCCCGTCCGACCAGCGGAAGTCTCCCTCGATGGTTCGGTCATTCAGTCCAATCCACTGATATTCTCTGTATTTATCTAAAAATAAAAAAGTGTGAGAAAATAAGAGAGGGGTCATTGCATTGTAGCTATATACACTATATACGGTATATAAAGTAAGTACTGGTAAGTACATTTATATGTAATAGCACCTTACATCACACGCTTCACAAAGCGCTTCACAATAAAAGACAAAAGAAAGACATGAAATAGACAGAATATAAGATTATTATTAGAATAATATAGAGACAAGTCCCCCTATTTAGCATTTATAAGCAGTATGTACACATTTAGAACACATGATAATGTAGTTGTAAGCATATATATATACATATATATATGTGTGTTTATTAATGTATTTGTCAAACAACTGTATCTCCTATTATGAGGCTGCTGTATTAACAGATAATAAATGACAATATCGTAAAACACGTGAAGATAAGTCTCATAAAATATGTCTTCATAGAATAAATTATCTTAGTTGACAAATACTGTTCATTAAAAAACACTTAAAAATGTCCTTCTAGCTGAGTACAACTACATTTCAATGTGTGTATACCATTTAATACATGTTTACATACTATTTCTAAATGCTAAAAGTAAAGTGTTACCGTCAGCTGGGTTTTAAGGAGATAACGTTTAGGAGCCCTGACTTCAAAAGCACAGTCTCCTTTTGTTGTGAGCCTGGAGCAGGGAACAACCAACAAACTGATCAGAGATCTCCGACCGTATCAGTCTATATACTCTCCATGGAAACTCCCCGCAGAGCAAAAAACAACCGCCAGAGGAATGTCAGATAACTATCTCACCGCCTCGTTGCCAGACGAAACACCAACTTCAAAAACCGTGACATTTTCTAGGAAGAATAACGGATTCAATGAAAGGGAAGACATGAAAGGTGGTTGTTCTTCTGAGAGGCCTCGATGTTAAAACAAACTTGTCACTTTGGATTTTTCAGGAGTCTCAATTGGAGGAATGTTAGAAGGAAAGATCACAAGTTTGATATCTGCTGCAAGACATATGTCCATCACTGTTCATCCCTGCATTCAAGGACACCCTGACACCTGAGATTTGATGGTTTCCTGGTGAACAGTCGCCTTTCAGTTGGAAGAAACAGCCAAATTCACACTTTCGCATCCGTTTATATGTTTTTTTTAATCATATTGTAAAGGTTACTTTCAATGATTATGATAATTTTATATTTAAAAGTAGTAAACTGTTGGTATGCATCCTAGACCGCTGTATCAGCATCCTTCATGATGTCCAAGCAAGCTAATCGTTTCTCTTCTGGATTAGAGTTTCTGACAAGAAAGTTCAAAGATCGGCACCTTACTGTAAATTTTTAAACGTCGAAGGAAGTTTTGAAACTTTGACAGAACAATAAAAGTTATTAACTGTTTGCATACTGAAACTGGAACACAATGCAAGCCTGAAATTATTAATCAATCTGAAAAAATAAGTGTGGTGTGCTTTTTGCAAACTATCAATAATCAAAAGCGTATGTGATTCTAAAATATACATACACCACTGTTAAGTGAGCAATGTTATTGGTTGAGTTGAACTACATTTTTACAGCACAAATTATAAATTATAAATGATCATTTTCTTCACATATTGATTTACAAGGTGTTGGACACATGTTCTCCAATTGTTTCTTGAGATCCGTGAAATGACATCTAAGTCATGAAATCTGGGGCTCCACATCACTAAAGTGTTGATCAAAGTGGATTGTGTTCTTCAGGGTGTTTTACCATTGATGTAGTCCTGCTCCTCAGGGGTCATGACAGAAAGCAGATGTCCACCACACATGCGACAGTGCTGCTCAGCCGCCTCCCAGCTCTGCCTCTTGGCAAAGTGACGATAACAAAAGCTCTGAAACTTCTCCCAGCCAGGCTCACACACCTCCAGGTCTGAGCAGGACGGAGACAGAAAGAACAAGAGAGGAATCAGTAGGAACTCTGTCTTTCTAGTACTTAGATGATCATGTGCCTATATGTTTATCAAATAGTTGACACCGAACCTGTCTGGCACAAGTCTCCTCCATAACCGGTCAAACAAAAGCACCTCATTGGTTCACCGTCGATACAAGTGCCTCCATTCAAACAAGGGTTCTCCAGGCAGGAGTCTGCAGCTGTGTGAAGATGGTGGTACTTATTAACAAGGCTTTTTATATATATATTCATTATTCAGTATCTTAAAATAACACTATTCTAGAAGAAACTATCTAAAGATAACCAATAAACTAACTTTTCATATAATTTATTTCATTAAATTCAGTCAGATACTTTGTACCAGATTTAGCGATAAGCCATTTTCCATTTGAATGGAAATTATATTCCATATTGACTTTCATACCAACAATTGTTTTATCAGACTTGATGGTGTTTTTTCTTAAGTGTTCGAGTCCTGCACCGCCACAAACAAATTTAAAGAGGAACCTTTAACCTTTAATTGCCTTTAACTGCCTAACCTGCCGAACATCTAATTTTCAAATGAAGTTGCCGTACATGGAGGCGCCAGCAGAGGGAGCTGTTACATCAGGTATGGGACCCACTGCTCAGTTACTACATGATCCAGTATCAATGTTAAAAAAAAAAGAAAAAAAGATTACAATGTCTGGTTGTAAAAATTAATGATATTGTAATAATTTGAAAACGTACTTATGCAATTATACAGTAACAAGTTTAAAAAGCCCGTAGTGATAAATGGATAAAGTTGAACCATCACAGTGAAGCCAGTGGTCCAGTTTTACTACCAGTGTTCTTCATTTCATGCTCATAAAGAAAACATTTTAAATCATCATTTCTATTTCTAACAATACCCACAGCACATTACCTTTTGAACACATGTGTCAATTTTATGCTTTAAGTGAATAAACATTGTGAATTCAACCTGAAATTGTATTTTCACAATAAAAACTATTGAGGGTGAAGGTGTTAATTCTTCCAGCTGCTTTTCACCACAGTTTGATTGGTGAGTCACACATTGTTAAGTCAATGATAATGGATGATTTAGAAAAATATTGTGCATGTGCATATGAAAAAAAAATCAAAGACAACATTTTAATTCGTAGCTATTTGAGATGTTTTGTCTTCGGTCTTGAAGTATAGAATCAGCTATTTATTCTTCAACTAATATTAATAATATAATAATAAAACCCTTGTTATGTAACACAGTGAGGAGACGCCTGTGGTGAGCTTACTGTGTGTTATTATTATTCTAAGAGAATTAATTCAGAACGGGAAGCTAATCTCTCTGTTGCGCTGAGTCAGCTTGAGGTGCTAAATTGCAGCGTACAGTAAATCTCTCTCCTGATTGGGCATTTTCGGAGACAGATGTTCCCTCCCCCCTTCACACAACACCAGCTGTTATGTCTGCTGTGTGCAGTCGTTTTTATGGAGCACATGTACCTGACACGCCTCCGGGTCTTACAGCAGAAACTTTGGCCACAGGCAGCGAGGCAGCCATGGCAGAATACTCTGGGAACATGGTGGGAGCAGCGATCGTTACATCACTGATGTCGGCGGTGAGTGTTGGACTGGTGGTTTCCTCCTCGTCAGGATGCCACGTGCACACTTTAATTGAAGGCTCATCTGTGCTGGTCTCCCCCTCACCTCTCTCTGATCCATGGTCTGTTGAGAAAGTTTATTATTACAGGATTGTTCACAGGTTATTTCTAAATGCAGACAACTCAACTTTAGGGGCTTTTTAGACAAAAATATGTGTCTATATATTGACAATTTTAGGTCTGTCTTTATAAAGAATTTTAAACAGATATTGAATATTGAACAGAATATTGAATCTGCTGATCCCTGATTATTATATACAAATAACACTTATTTTCATTATCAGTTAATTGCTCATTGTTTTCTTGATTAATTGAGTAATTGTTTAGTGTATAAAACATAAAAAAACAGTAAAGTGTGTTTTTTTTTAGGATTGTATGTTTCTGAAGACATTTGAGGATAGAAATAGACATTACAGTAAGAGAATCTTGCAAGCAGCGATTGGCCGCTGCGGCAGAGACTCCTCAAGGCAAAAGAACATGATTTTTTCCAGATTATCTGTCTCATTTACTACGGTCAGGATATAGTGACCGTTTTATAAAAATAAAGTTTTATCATATTTGCTCAAAGTTACCAACTGCAGCTTTAATCAATTATCAAAATTAGGCTGTCAAAGTTAACGCGATGATAACACCTTCATTATTTTAACGCCAGTAATTTCTTTAACGCATTAACACAATCAATCTTCCGGAGGTTGTATGATGAAAAATGGAGATACTGGTATCATATGAAACTAGAAAAACCTTCGGAATTCATTGGTACCAACCATGTCATACTAGCTTGTTGCGAAGGAGGTTAAATGAAGCTCCAAACTGGCGTGGCCACGGGGTCCCTTGACCTCTGACCTCCAGATATGTGAATGAAAATGAGTTCTATGGGTACCCACGAGTCTCCCCTTTACAGACATGCCCACTTTATGATAATCACATGCAGTTTGGGGCAAGTAATAGTCAAGTCAGCACATTGACAGCTGTTGTTGCCTGTTTGAGTTTGCTATATTATGTTATGATGATGTTATGAATATTTGTCATTGTTTTGTGTTGTTAATTGATTGCCAATAATAAATATATACATACATTTGTATAAAGCAGCATATTTTCCCACTCCCGTGTTGATAACAGTATTAAATACTTGTCAAATCTCCCTTTAAGGTACATTTTGAACAGACAAAAAATGTGTGATTAATTTGCGATTAAATATTTGAATCGATTGACAGCCTTAAAAATACCCGCAGATTAATGTTGTGTCATTTGAGTAATTTTTAATATACACTTGAGTGAGAAGTGGATTATGCTGCAGTGGTTTCAGAAGTTTCTATATACTTACGATTGATGAAGCTTCGGTCCCCCACAAAGGAGCAAGCAACAAACTTTTCAGAGACACCTTTCAAGCCTACATGATCAGTGATTAGTGGACTGTTCCTTTAAACTCACTGTTGATGCTGCTGGTGGTGATCTCAGCCACGACCTCTTGCTCCTTAGAGCCGTCATCAGGAGGCTCGGCGCTGTACTCCAGATCAGAGCGAGACTCCTGCGGTGTGGAGAGAGAAGGCTCTGGTTCCCAGCCCGGAGTGAGGGTCAGATGAGGGATCAGTGTGATTTTGACCTCTGATGGAGGAGGCGCATCTGTGGCATCCTCACCGTCACCTCCCGCAGAAGTGTGGTCCGTTGAGAGAGTTGGATTTGTCGACATGAGTCCTGGTTTGACCTCTGGGCTTCCTCCAGACAATTCACCTGATCCCTCTCCGGCATCCAGTTCCGTCCCTTCCGGATCGCTGTTTGTGGTATTTTGGGTTGTGCTGAGGAATACCTCTGGGTTTTCTCCTAATACCTCCTGTTCAAGTTTGTCCTGGATGTCCTCCAGAGGTTCGGTCCCAGATGAAGTGTTGCTTTCGGGTATGAAGGTTATAATCTCTGGAGAGCTGGCTTCAACCTCCACCGTAGGGGGAGACGGGGTTACAGATGCAGGTGATGTCAACAAAGTGACCGGATCAGTGTTTAGGACCGGAGCGTTCACATCAGAGTCGTCTGTGACTGTCATGACCTCTGCTGTGGGGGTTTCTGCAGGATGGATGAGTCCACTCTGGTCGGTTGGATCATCTAGTGCTTCCTCCTGTGAAGTGCTATTGGAGTCACAATCACAATGATCCACTGGGATGGACGACTCCACAGTTACATCTCGGTGCTCTGGGGTGTGATCAAGACCTGCCAAGAAAAGGGATCATCTGAAATTATATGTTAAGGATAACATCTTTCTTTCTAAAGGAATTTAGTTTGAAAATGGAAAACAAATATAAGAATAACAATGGGTACGAAGTGACAATGGAAGAGGGTTTAAAGTATCAGAAATACACAAAATATTAACCATCCCAATTGAGGAGTTGTATGCTGCAATTTGTAGACATTTACTTTATAGGTATACAACATGTAATGATTGTAGCCATGCTAGCAGCGTCTACAGGCATGTCGATGCTGGTCTGTCAATCTGTTGGTCCAACACTTTGGTTCAGAGTGAAATATCTCGGCTGGATTGCCACAGACAACGACAGTCCTTAGAAAGGATGAATCCCAATGACTAGGGCTGGCTTAAGGCATAGGCCATATAGGCGGTCGCCTAGGGTTTCACCTTCCAGGGTTGCCCTCTAACAAAAGAATTTAAAAAAATGTAAAAAAAAAAAACATTTTCTGCATTGAGGTAATGAACACATAAATAAAGAAAGAAATACACTTTTCACCTTTGTAACTCTTTGTAGTGAAACTGACTAAACACTTTTAAACCAACAATATCAGGGACCAATTGTTTTATTTATATTATAATAAATACAGTTATTAATGAAAATAAAAATCTTAATTTTTGTCTTAAAATCATTGTGATGTCTGATATGTGTTGTGGTTTACGGGGCTCTTGGGGTTGAACCCTAACCCTAGAGCGATGCTGTGGGTGGCAGCAGGGGGGCTCCAAATCCGAACTTCGTCTAGTAACCTCTAAAAAACCCTAGACTCATTTTGTAATAACGTCCTAGCTTTGATATTCACTGTATACGTACCTGAATCAGACGTAGGGACCAGTTCAGAGGTGGCAAAGACGTCCATACCAACCAAACTTTGAGTCACTGAGTTTTGTGTTTCCTCATCTAGAAGAGGATTTACAGCCTCCTCTCCAGACTCTTCTTCTGTTGGATGGTTCTCAGGCGTACTGTTATCAAAAGATGGCAGGGTGGTGGGGTGAACATCTGTTTCCTCTGCGTGGGGTGATGGAGTCACCGCTGACATCTCCTCAACAGAACTAGCGCTGGCCTCTTCTGGCTGCCCTGAAACACCGTAAGAGGTGCTCAAGTAGACGAGCTCCGCTTCAGAGGGGAGTTCCAGGTGGTCATCTTGAGTGTGGTCCTCTTGTAAAACAGGAAGGTCGCCCTCTTGAGGAACCTCTGGAGAGCTGCTGAGGAGCTCATTTGCATCATCTCCAGATGTTGCATTAACAGCTGGCGTACCCAGACTTTCAGTCACAGAAATATGATGCTCTGAGGGCTCTCCGCTCTCTGAAGTTGTCGCATCAGTTGTGGGTGAAGTGGAGTCTTCATCAGCGGTTACTACGCCATCAGCCTTTGGAGAAGCTGTTGGAAGTGCGTGAGGCTCTTCAGGATCTGTGTGTGGGTTTTCTTCAGGTGCAGGCTGATGGGATTCTGGGTAGCTGGCCTTCTCTATGACCTCCCAGGTGTCCTCTCCTGTGGACTCGTGCTCTTGATGCTCAGATGGAGGAGTGACGGACTGATGAACGCCTATCGTCAACGATGATTCCTTGTCATAACTCAGTGTTGAGGGCTCAGCCTCCACAGGGTCCTGCTTTACAGGATTGGCCGTCTGCGCGTGTTGGACCTCTTCGACACCCTTTGCCGTCGCCTCGCTCTGGCTGAACTCCTCCTCCTCCTCTGCAGGATTAGTTAAGAAAACAATGTCCTGGCCAATGTCCTCCGGCTCAGTGGCAAGAAAATCCTGAGGAGATTCTGTGTAATGACCGTTATCGCCTGGAATAAAGAACAGAATTACAAAATGTTATTTTGAATGTCCAGGATTAGGTAAGGTTTTACAGGTCCACAAATGTTATGGTAATTACCTTTTCCCGATCCTTAGGATGCAGAAAATAACCAGGATACTTATCAAACACAAGATTGTTCTCTTACTTCTGAAGCAGTAGGCGTCGTGTCGAGAGTCAACTTCGGGGAAGCCCGTCTGGTTGCTGTAGCGATAGACAGTTCGGACCCCGGGTTCGCCGCCTCCACAGCGCTCTCTGGGTGTGACGATGGGGTAGCGCACGCTTGCGTCTGCCAGCCAACCTGGACTGCAGAGGTTCAGTCCATCATTCCAGGCTGCATACAGCTGAGCTGTGGTCACCAGCTCGGCCCCGTGGCTCAGACAGTAGGCCTTGGCCTCCCAGAAGGTGAAACGCTGGGGGGCGGTGCCGTGGAACACCTCACCTTTACACAAGGAGACAGGTGTCAAGTTCCCGTAATGTTATATGCCTGTTACTTCGCTGTGATTTTTGTGCTGAGTATGATCAGGTGTAGAGCTGCAACAATTAATCGATTAGTTGTCAACTATTAAATTAATCGCCAACTATTTTGATTATTGATTAATCTCAGTGATTTTTTTAAGAAACTCTCTGATTCCAGCTTCTTAAATGTGAATATTTTCTGGTTTCTTTACTCCTCTATGACAGGAAACTGAAAAGCTTTGAGTTGTGGACAAAACGAGACACTTGAAGACGTCATCTTGGGTTTTGGGAAACACTGATCATCATTTTTTATATTTTTGCTAAAAATATAAATTCATAAGAAGCTTATTTGTTTAATGTGGCTCCACCAGCACCACACCTCTCTTTTGTTGCTTGCCTCAGTTCTCCTAATTGTTGTGTTTGTTGTGGTAAAACACGTTTTTAAACCCCTGATCAAAAAACTAAATCAGCTTTATTCTGTCTAATTACATCAGCATCATGTGGTGTGAACTCTCTCTAGTTTCCACGGTGGAGAGGAGGTTGTGTTGCTCAGGCTTTATCTGTTTGGCGATGCCTGGAAGCTGCTTGACATCCTCCTGGATCCATCTCTTCATATACTGTATGTTCATATTTTATCTTTTTTTGTCATATTGATTGTCTATGTTGTATTTTCATTATGTTTTTACTCTGTACACACAACATACTGTATATTGCACGTCTAGACTTAAAACAAAAGTACACAAAACAGGGTGTCCTCATACTTTTGACCATACAATGTAATTTGGTTAAACTGGGATTTGTTTACAATCTGGCCTTCTCAACACTCATGTTGTTTGTACCAATTCCAGTAATTAAAACTGTCAGAAATGTTTTCTTAACTGATGAGGATAGGCAATTTTAATTTTTAAAAATTCCTTCTTCGTCTTACCGTCGATATTCTCCACGTAGCAGTAGACGTCGTACAGCTCATCAGGCTCTAACAGTCCATAGTTCCTCACCCCCGGCAACCCATCCATGTCCCCAAAACAGCCCTCTCTTGGCATCTGGATGGGATATCTGTGGAAGGAAATGTCGCACAGCATTGAAACACCAAGCTCCTCTTCTTCAGTGATGGCGGCTCTCCAAAACATCACACTTGTTTGAGCTTGAGCGTTGAAGTGAGGAGAAATGTTTGATTTCTGATCACACTAGTGCCTCTCAGCTGGATGATCTGTGTGTGCTGATATACAGATGTGTAGAGTGTATCAAATGTAAGCTGGCTGAGTGGGCCACTATCAGACCTCCATACTGGATGCTCCCTCAGCCACATGCACAGCAACGTGTCAGTGTTGTTGTTTTTGTCGAGCTGCATGAAGGATTTGGGCTGTTGAGCGTCCACAAATCTCCATAATACAAACTGCTGAATTTTCCATCTCCCTTGATCCAGTGTTGAGTGATGTGCCCTGTTTGACATTGGACCATGTTCTGTCAGGAGCTCACCTCACTGAGTGGTCTGAGAGCCAGCCGGCATCACACTGCTCGTATCCGCTGTGGTAGGCGGCCAGGAGCTGCTCTGGAGTGGCAATTTCAGCCCCTATGTCCTCACAGGCCTCTTGGGCTTGCTCGAAGGTAAAGGCGTACCGGCTGGAAGCATCACGATAATGGAACACCACCCCTGTAAAATAAATAAATGATTAAACCAGCAGCTTCATGAAATCTGACGTGTTTTATGCGATCATTCTGTAAAGAAGCATCAGAGGCACAAGTTTAAAGCAAATTAAAATGTTACCATCAAGATTACAAAATAAAGCACCAACAAGCACCAATAATTCTGATACATCGGGACATTTTATTGCTGCGTTCTACCTAAGATTTACAGTAATTTGTTTTTTTTGTAATTAATGAATTTGTCTCTTCTCAGCCGTGTGCACCCGGTGGTGGTTTTATCTGTCACTATGGTGATAGTCAAGCATCCACACATTCATAGAGGGAAAAAATCGTTCTGGCTTGTTTGTATTTCTTTAAACCAATCACGGAAACATCGGAAATATTGTAGCTACATGTCACTCCACTGCTTTTATTTAAAAGCTGTATTCACTTATGCACAAAACATATGATAGGTTCACAGGAACACCTTCACGATAATTCAAAAAGACAATTTATGATGTTTAACACTGAAAAAATCTTAACATCATGAGCTCCACTGAAGTAGATGCAGAATCCATTGCTTGGTCAGGTGTTTTCGTTATTTACTTTTTAAATAAAGCCTGTGAATCATGGCGGAAAAAAAGGATGAATTTGAAACTTATTCATTATCTATCTCACCTTTGACCTTGACCTGAGCCACATCGTCAGCGTCCTCCAGGCCCTGCTGCACCTCGCAGCGGTAGAAGCCGGTGTCGTTCTGCCTCAGGCTCTCCAGCCGCAGGGTGAGGTCGGCGGGGGAGTAGGCGTAATTGAGCAGCGAGGCTCGGTTTTTGTAGGCCTCGCTGACTCTCACCCTGTCGCCACGGGCCACCAGGATCTCCGTCTCTTGGCCGTGAGTCAGCACGCTCCATTTGACCCGGGGGAGAGACAGAACGGCGTGGCGGCCGTTGGTGGAGGGAGATGGCGGCGGGTGGGCCAGAGACACCAGGCAGGCTAATGTCAGAGAGCCGCCCAGCACGGCAACCACAGGTGGCGTGTTGGGGATGGTCACCTGGAGAAGCTTCGAATCATCTGACGAGAGGCAGGTTTCAAAGTATAGAAGACTTTTTGAGAAATATGCTACTTTTTATATTCAGATTTCACAGCAAGACTTCTCCTTGAGCGGGACTTGAACACAACAACAAACAGACCGGATCAAGAGAAAAGGTAAGAAAAAGGTTTTATTTCTCTGTAGGGTCCTTTCCATGATGTTGTCAGACACTTATAATAACGATCTGAGCCTGTCAATGGCAAAAACAAGAACTTTTAGAGGACGTAACGTTACACTTGCCCTCGCAGCTTGTTTCGTGGCTGCCGGTTACAGTATTCTCCCTCAATACTGGACCAATGTCAGTAATTGTTGTTCACACAAAAACATGAGAAAGTAGGATCCGGGTTGAAAATACAGTTTAAGAAGTTACCTTTTAAAGCTTAAGGTAGAAAAAAAAGAGTGAGTGGATCTGGAATTGTTCTTTCCAAAGTCAAGAATGAGCCTTTAAACTCAACATCATCCAGTAGTTGTCAAGATATTTCACATTAAAGTATTGATTAGTATTCATCCTCTGGGCACCATGAACGTCTGCACAACATTTCATACAACATGATATAGTAACAAAACACTGAGGTGGAAGAAGTAGAAAAAAGGAGGGTTGTCAGTAAACTATATTAAGTTTATTTTTATAAAGGTTATAAAGGTGCCCCAGATCTTCTATAAACAACTCTCTCTGTCGCGCTCACAAGAAACAATTTCTACCCTCCATTCCCTGAAATATAAAGTTCCTTTCCCCATTTTGTAGCGCAACCCTGCATCCAATTTTTAGAGCCACAGCTTGACATTTAATATCAGTGTTTGACTACAGGCCAAAAACTTTAATTGGACAGAGGTGATGGATTACTCACAGTGTAGATATGGGCATATATACGTGCTTATTGCTGCCTCAAAGCACAAAATGACAATATTATATCTGCAGGAGATTTGTAGAGTTGTTATCAGATCACATCTCTGTTATGTTGTTGTACTTCCTACTGGTCACCAACAGAGGTCAGTTATTTAGAGTTATTGCCCATTTACTTCCGAAAACTTTCCATTTCCTTCAAACCATTTTGCTTTGCATACCATTTGCATCTGAAATCTGTCAATACCCTCAATACAGCCCAACTAAAGGAAAAGACATTCAGCCGTATCAGTCTGATTTCCCGCTGCGACACTCAGACAACCTTGAAAACGTCCTCCAGAGAGTGCATGTCAGCGAAAAACGATGAACGACAGGAAATGATTAAACAGCACCCCGCTGCCCTTAAAAGTCAGAGGTCATGTATGATTTAATGGAGTGGTGCATGTCAGCGGCGAAAAGAGAGGGAGGAGGGGCGCGTACCTGACTCCTGGTGGTGGGTAGAGGACGACGGCAGGACGAGGAGACAGATGGCACACAGCAGCACAGGTAGAGGCACATCCAGTCTGTGGCTGAAAGACAAGAAGGGAAGCAGAGGACACGCAGTTTGAACTTGAACATGACACAAAACCTCTGGGCTGCAGAGTTCGGTTTTTCAGCAAACACACATTTGCTACTTGGAATTTATTTCCCCAACAAAATGTCAACTCAAGTAGAAGTGTTGGTACCGAGCTGACATTTTATTTAGGTAGAGGAAAAAGGACTGCTGTGAAATGAAGTGGAACTGGGTCATTAGTAAAAGAACAATGTTAGATGGAATCTATGAAGGCCTCCGGCGGTAATACTGTGAAAACAGATTGCATTTCAGGATAACATTTGAAGCAGGACTTCATTATAGGCATTCAGAATAAAAGTGGGGAATGGTGATTCTGTGAATTCTCTTTGACTGATAAAGCACAAAATATATCTCCAGATACCTTTCCTGACCCATCCTTACATATAATGATATGCCTTAATATTTAGTAATCTAATAGGACTTACAAACTGCATGTTATAACTGAGTGATTTATTATCATGTTTCAGCATTCTCATTATTTCTCTGATGGAATATTTACCTCAAGATAATTAATTTTTCAGTGAACTTCAGTGGGCTACTCCTTGGTCTGAAAAGTGAAGCCAATGCTGAAGTGCCTTAAACTTGCATTATTTCTAATAGCCAGCAGGGGGCGATTCCTCTGGTTGCAAAAAGAAGTCTGATTGTATAGAAGTCTATGAGAAAATGAGCCTACTTCTCACTTGATTTATTACCTCAGTAAACATTGTAACCATGAGTTTATGGTCTCAATCTTTAGTTTCAAGTCTTCTTCAATACAGCATGATGTTCATTTAGTAAATTATGGTCCCATTTAGAGTCAAATAGACCATAAAGCAGGGGATGCTTTAGGATTTAGTTGTCTGTGTTTCCGTCTTACAACTTTAACCCTTTCACAGTGTATTTTCAGGTCATGAAAGTTAATTATAACCTTTTCGGTCTCCTAAAAATGTCTTAATCAGCATTCGGTTGTACTTATCTCCACCCTTGTGCCACTTCTGGTTGCAAAAAACCAAGATGGTGATGATCAAAATGCCAAACTTGAGGCTTCAAAACAGCAGTCCACAAACCAATGGGTGAGGCCACGGTGACTACGTCCACTTATATACAGTCAATGATTAACTCCATACACAAACTAATTAAGAATATCTGAAAAATCGTTTTCACTCAATGGTTTAAAAATTGATTTAAAAGACATGAAGTCCATCAAACTCCCCAGAACAGCCGGCTAACACAAGATCAAATATCTCCTGATTGAGACACTGATTTATTAGTTAGTTTAGTCGTGACTCTCTCCCTTTCTGACCAAAGAAGAGAATTCAGACGCTCACTACAGAGACAAAACAAATATTGACTTAATACTCTGAGCCATTCCTCAAACTCAGAGCAGAACGGTGGCAAGTGGCCGACTTTCATCAAACATTTAAACTGCGACTGAAGTAAAAATCAGTGAGCCGATATCAGCAGAATCTCTGCAGGAAAACAGATAGGATGATGACGTTATCCATCATGTTGAACGCCGTGAATAATAACCAACTATTCATCCTGCATACAGAAACATGAGGGATTGTTTTAGATCGATCTCATTTATTTTCATTGTTTTAGACACCTCTTGGGTTGTTTTATGGTTCTGTTTAGGTTGTTTCCAGAATGAAATCTTTTGTCCGTTGTATACATTTTTGTTATCTTATATCTCGTTACATATATGGTGATAAACTGTAATTGCAAGTGTGTTTTCGTTGCCTTCTTCTGAATGTCGAATGTGATCATTTTTCTTTGGATTTGCACTTGTTTTTGAAGTGTCATCGTCTATACATATAAAAATATATATGGTGCCTTCAAACGGGGTCATGTTTACCGCGTTCACAAGAAGAGTCCATATGAACGCCCCGCTGATGTGCTTAAAATGGAGCGTTTCAGACAGAGGGTATATACAGGTATATTCAGGCAGACAGTATGAGAAAAATAAAGAGTTTTCTGAACATTAAAGCATGTAAACATGTTCTAGAAGAAACACAAACCACAAGTATGAACCTGAAAATGAGCATAATATGGGACCTTTAAATGGAAACCTTTGTGATTATTACATTACATTGATAAATAAAAGTTGTGGTGCAGATGTTTATCAAGCTTTAAATTAATCAAGAGTTTTGCAGGTTGAAATTGATTCATATTAACTAATAATTCAATCAATAATAAAAATGTAATAATAACACAGTTCATCCACGGCTTGTATAGTTGTACATGCTGACACAACAATATGGACTGGTCTGCTAACTATTAAATGCATAAAAACATGGGTCAAAATGTAGTAATCCCAACAATGAGGACTTGTGTGAGTGTGTGCGTGAAGCAGACAGACAGACAGAGGGACTGTCTGTGTGTCCTTGGAGCTTTCTAGCTGCTGTGAGTCAGACTTCAGGAGCTGCAGAACGTGAGCTGAATCCTGATTCTCCCAAAAACTCCCCGGAGGGTCGGACTGAAGCCCAACCTCCAACTTAACTAGATTTACCATTATTACCACTCCTTTCATCCTCCACTATAGTCACTTCCACTTTCTTCCTTTTTTGTGTTGTAATCCTATTTTCTCTGTATACCTATTAACACCTTTTTTTCTGCTTGGGGAAAAGTTACATTTTCTCTTCTCTCCTTCTCTGACCAACCACTTCAAATTGTTTTTTACACAGACTTTGATCCAACAAGAGAAAGACTTCATATCATCAAAAAGCTGCATGAGGCAACTGCAACCATCGAAGGGTCCAAGTGGTAGTGAGAGGAGCATTTCTTTTACAACCTCATGGTCACTGAACTGAAGTCACTAAATGCTGCCACCAAGAAATCTTGGACTCCATACAAGCTCCAAACTCACAACACTTAATTTCACCTCATCTACTGTGTGTCCAATAACCGTTACTGTACATTTGTGCTATATTAAATCTTAAAAGAAAAGTATTCTTTGTGCATGTTTGCTTGATTGACAGGTGTGTCAGCCTAGCATCCTACCCAGGACACCGGAGGACAGCGGAGGACACAGAGGCACATGATTTTTTTCAGATTACCTGTCTCATGCACTACTGTCATATAGTGACCGTTTTATGCAAATATTTTTTTTTAATCATATTTTCTCCATTTCTACCCGCTGCAGTTCACCTGGAGGAACTAAATCCAGACTTTTTAGTCTTTTATACTAGGCGGAAAATCACACTTTACAATTTGACATTACAATTACTGTATGTCAAATGAGTACTTCCCTTTGACGGAAAGGAGTATTATACTTGAGATGGCGATGGAAATTAAAGTTTGTTTTGTGGCTCTCAGCAGAGACACATTTCTAATCAAAACAGGATTAATAAATAATCACTCAACATCACTTTTAATGCCTGAATTTGGCTGCGTCACTCCAAAGTGAAAGCTTTGAAGACAGAAATGCCGCTCGCGACAAAGCCGGCCGTTCAAATCATTTCACCGAACAGAGCTGCAGACTGCGAGACACCTTCATCCATAATATAAGATTTAAATGTGAAAGCGCTGTAAAAAATCAATGCTGATTTATTACAGCAGCTGCCACATACTGCCCCGGAGAATCATTAGCATACTGCATAAAGATTATAAATTATAACTCCAAATTACATCCCAACTAACAATGGATTTTTTTTTAGGCTGATTCTGATAATATTTGAGAGTTTAATAAGGCTGAAAACAATAGGTCAATATTCATAATCATTTACATAAATGCGTCACATAAACCTTTTTATAAAGATTTCTTATGTTTGTTTGTTAAAGAATTGTGACCAAGATACAGCATGTAGTGAGCAGGACACTTTACTCTATGGTCAACAAACTAATATAATGGAGACCGTTTCTAAATGGCCTCAAACATATCTTCAAGATCTCTGTAATATTTCTTGTTACACCAATGCTGATATATTTACAATAAGTTCATCCTAGAACATTTTTCAGTCAGGTTCAACAACAACACATCTAATGAACTACCCTATTAAAATTGTTTTTGTTTGTATAACCAAAGAATACTGAATGAATGTGTATGGATATGTATGTGCATATGTGTGACCAGTGATAATAGTAAAAAGTTAGAATAAAGGAGACGGTGAACCTGTCAGCTTCCTGTCATACTCACTTTCTCTCCACATCACATGGACAAATTTGGCATAATTGCTCCTGACAATCTTCCTACCAATGTCTGACTATTCAAATCTAGCAATCCCTTCATTTCAAACTCATCAGCTATCTGTCTGACTCACTCTTTCTCTTTCTTGTCGGGCTGAGTTGGGTGTACAGCCTTACAGAGGAGGAGAGAGAGAGGGAGAGAGAGACAGAGAGAGAGAGAGAGGTTTTCCTATGGGGAGGCAGAGCAGGCAGAGGACGCAACCCAGGCAACATCAGAAGTGCAAAGACAGGCATCACAAGTGGCTGAATAGTCAATGACTTCACCTTGAGGGAATAGGCGGCGGGGGCCAAGAGAGAGCATGTTTGACCGCTCAGTTTGCCAGGAAAGGTCGTTTGAGGCTGGGAGGGAGGAGGGAAGGGGTGAGGAGGCGGAGGGAGGGGATGAACTACATTCTTAAAGCACTGCACCAGCTTCGTGAGAGTTTGGCCCATTTGTCACTTTACCCAGTGTGTGATGAGAGGGCTGCTGCTCCGGTACATAGTCCACACGTACACTTAGCATACAACACAACAAGTCCTCTCATACCTAAACTACAAAAAAGACCATTTCAAAAATGCTTTGAGTTATTTCTGCTACGTCTGCTGTAGATTTAGATGCCTAAAGTTTGTCACATGCTGCTCACAGGATTACCTACATCTCAATCTTCTGCAGCTCCACAACGCAGCTGCTAGAGTTTTAACTAGAAAAAGTAAATACGACTGAGGTCGTTACATTGGCTTCCACTAAATTTTAGAATTGATTTTAAAATTGTAATGCTCGTTTTTAAGGCCCTACATGGTCTGGTACCCCAATATCTCTCTGAGATGCTTGTGAGCTACGTACCAGCTAAACCCCTCAGGTCACCTGGAACAGGCCGTCTGGTTGTTCCCCCAGGTCCTTTTTAGCTGTGCCTTTCTGTAGTCTGGTTGCCGGTCTAAATGGCCTGCATGTATGTGATTGGCCGACGCAGCACCTTACCGCATGATGTCACGCTGTGTTAGAAGTTGAGCCGGAACGTGGCCTGAAAAGATGCTTCAGGATGCAACGATCTGAACTTTTCTCTCCCGATACCAATTGCAGTGCCTATATTCAGGGTATCTAGTGACACTGAGTACCAATCTGATACCTAACAACTAGATAGTGTATCTCAAGGGGTTTTTCCTTCATAAATAAACCAAACTTATGTACCAGATATTTCTCTGGCACTAAAGATTGAGTTTACAGTGCGCTGTGACTGAATGAATGTGGATTTATGGAAACAGTGAATTTTATCATGACTTTGATGAAGACTACATTTTTATGGGATCCGCTTATTAAGATCAGTATCTGGTGGATTTGATTGCTGTATCTCTTGTGCGGCCGGTATAGATCGCTGTAGTTACACTGATCAGACAGAAGACTGAAAAACACTGCAGTCAGAAAAGGCTTTTGTCAGCATAAATTTAGAGGAAATACCGGTCTTGAAATAACAGAACAGAGAGAATGATACAGCCTCAATAAAGTTACTGAAATTACAAACTCACACTAACATCATGTGATGATTAAGATTTAGATTTTGATCCGGTTTAGAAGTTTAGAGGCTACTGAATCCTTTATCTCTCTTCACTCATTTAATAAACAGAGAGCAAAATTAAAAATCAGCCAAAAGGCTTCCCATTTCTAGCTGGCACTGATCATAGCTATCGCTGGTTTAAATGACAAATATTGCTGCTGTAGCTATCTAAAGTTAATTGCCTTAAATGACTTCAAAATGCAGATTTATGTAGGAATATATATTTGATATGTTTTTATTATTTTATGTTTATATCATTAGTATTCTTGTTGTTGTTGTTATTATTATTAATATTTTGATGATATTGTATCTTTATTTTATTTTTATTATTATTATTATTATGTATTGTTATTAGTATTATGTTTATGTAGGAGTCATTTGATTTGTTGACCAAAATGCGACAATGTTTGTATCAAAAAATTCAATAAAGTACTAATTATGTTTTTTGGCTATTGTAATACACATATGCTCTACAGCTTCACTTAAACATTGTTTTTTGCCTTCATGGATAAAATAAGGTGATAAAATCAGGTTTGAATATAATCTTTGAATATTGAAAGCTAAACCTGAAATGATTCAATAATTGATTTGAAAGGATTCAGATTTGATATGCGGATTCAATATGAGATTCAAAATCAATAAATGTGAAGGATCCTCAATGACTATACTTCCTAGACTTTCAGATTCTTTGAAACACACACACCACAAAGCTGAACACAGCCTCTCTCAGCATCGTTGGATCAACCTGACGCCACCACTTCCCCCATGCTGTACCCCTTTGCTTTCTCACAGCGAGGAACCACCGCCGTTACCCTTTTGCCCCTCTGCAGCTCCTCCATCACGCCGGCCCACCAGTCCCACATCGCGCCACCTCGAACCACTCGGTGTGCCCATCTCCAGGGGCAACCCGAACCCCCCCTGACTGATACAATCTGACAGGAAGCAAGGAGCAGCCGGGGAGGGCTGGAAGCAACGGAGAGACCTCTGAGAGAAAAGAGAGGCAGAGAGGAAGAAAGAGACTCCGTACAGCATGACTGAGTGCTGAGAGAGACGTTAAGTTCACAGGAATGATTTGGAAACGATTCACCAGTCGGCCTCGAGCAGCAGCAGCAGCAGCCATGTCTTGTTAGCTGTTAGCCGCTGACTCTGTGTGCCGCAGGGCAAAACTCTTAAAGAAGTGACAAAAGCCATAAGCTATAAGACTCTGGTGTGTGTGTGTGTGTGTGTGTGTGTTGTAGTCTGCATGCCACAAGCTGATTAAACAGAATTACTGTGAGCTTTAAGGGCTTATATCTCAGACAGGGTGACAAAAAAACAACCGCAAACAACACAGCACTGGTCTGTTTGAGTCACATCACAGAGGAAACTTACTGATGCTACTGCAGAAGCTTCACCTTCTGCTAGTTATAGACAAACTGGGGCACACAGTGACCTGCATGACCTGCTGAGAGCCAGTCAGTCACTGAGAGACAAAAAGACTTTAACACTACAACACAACGCCTGAAAAACTGTACCCTTCACCGACGTGTAATGGGAACAGCTGTCTAATATAAGAATTCAGAAATGTGTCCCTTTACTATCATTTCTACAAGACAGATATAGTGGGGCAGAAATCAATTGTGCATTTGATGACTAAAGCATGAAAGTTTCAGTATATAATCTGCATACATATATCAGTGATGGAGGCAATTTGTATCTAACCTCTGGTAACCTTGAGAGTTCACTGACCTCAGCATTGAATATTTTCAGTTTTTGCCCCGTCACTCTCCATTTTAATAATGTATATATTTGCCTAAATTGCATTTTTGTTCTAATAAAGATGTAGCTGCCTCAGCCATGTACCCTTTACAAAATTCTTCTCAAGCACCAATTTGCCCACGGGGGCTCCTGACCCTACGAAGTAGATGTGTTTATTTCCAAGTGTAAAGGAAGCTATAACTTTTTAACAACTTCTAACAACTTCTCGTCATACCCAGATCCGGTCGTCTTATTATACCCAGATCTGTTCTGTGCAATCTATGAGTAATTATAGCTTAAAAATAAAACATAATTGGTGTAAACTGCCTTTTTGCCTGCAAAAAAAGTGGGGAAAAAAAACAAAAATTTGTTCACCCTCTGCCTAGTCCCAGTGGTCAAATCTGAAATGCCTCCACGTCTGAAAATAAACTTCATGGTTTATAGAAACATACTTTACTTTTTCATACTAATATCATTGTATTTGGTAACAAGGGGGGAAGACTCAAAGTTATGTCTCGCTTGATTCCAGGACTGTAAAAATAAAATGTTGTTGGTGTTTTAATGGTCAGATCTGAGCATCAGCAGCTGAACCTGTACTTCATCATCTCAAATGCAACAATTCGAGGTCTCATGTCCAGACCAAGCGGTAAACTCTGGTGATGAGAAATGAAGCCAAGGCAGAAGTGCCAAAAACTGCAGATCTTCAACTGGCTACTAAAGGCTGTCTCCAAAAGCGAGTCAATCTCCATAGACCACCAAGTTAAAATGTTTACAACCTGGTGCAAAGTTAGGTAAAGTTAGGCCTAATTGAGGGCGTGGCTGCTTTGAGTAACAGGTGCAGGGTACCGTCTCAAGTTGCTAGCTGCTAACTGTCTGTTCTTCTGTTTCTCAGCTCCACCAATGATCCACCTCTTTGCCCATTCTTGGATTAGCTGGGAGTTACACTGTGTCATCACTGCCAAGATGTTGACGGCCAGAGCCACCCACTTTGAGCTTCACATCGAGTTTTTGGAAACCTATAGGTGACGTCACAGAGACTACAGCTATATGTATACAGTCTATGGTCTCTACCAACTCCTGAGGGAAATACTCTAGTTTTAATTAGTCTCTTCAGTTGATAAATGCTCCACTATGTTCACCAGCTACTCTCTAACCAAGGCCTATTGAAGGAGGCTGGGAAACGGGCGGACACGGGTCTTGGGGTATGGGGTATAACACGTGTAACTGAAGCTGCGGTCGCACGTTGCGATTGGCTCAATTTTGGCGAGTGCGGACCAGATTTTACTGTGCATGTGTTGTACCCCAGAGATATGACACGTTGATGAAGCGTGACCCAGCCTCTTTCAATAGGCTTTGTCTCTAACTTTGTCTGTCTGCTGTTTGCTGCTGAGCAGGTATATGTACAGTGGCTTTTTTACAGTTTCTCCTCTGAAAACGATGCTATGAGAGCGGTGAGATAGAACCAGAGCAGTAAAGTTGTGGGCCGGACAGATAAACTAACGAGTTCAAACTCACTATAAAGCTTCGTAAAGCCAGACAAATATTGATTATAGCCTCATGTAAAAGTGCTACACAAATAAAGTTGCCTTGCCTTAACTTCTGTTTGTGTCCACAGTGACGTGCCTTGTTTTAGTGCAGACTCAATGACTAGGTAACAGCTATAATCAGCCTTTATATTGTGCTCTGGATTAAACAAACTAAATGCAAATATGTAACACAGCAAACATTCCCACTATGATTCAAAAAGCTGGGATCACCCCTTTATTCTGTCACTGACATTAATAAACAATCGCAGAGTGGCAAAACCTTTTGGTTTTTTATTAATTCAGTTCAAAGTGTAAATTTTTCCAATAAATCCTCTGGACATCCACACAGGTGTTGATTAGACCTCTGCTCGGGACTGTGTGGGACACCTTTATCATTCTTATCGGTAGATGAAGATCTGTGACCTAATAAATCCCGCCCACCTCCAACCTGAGCAGAGGTCTAATCAGCCACAATAACTGGAGACACCTGTGTGGGTGTTCAGAGGCTTTATTGGAAAACAATGTACACTTTGAGCTGAGTTAATACAAAAACCAAAAGGTTATGTATGCATCCATAAATATAATGAATTGATGATTCCTAATATTGATCTGGTTGCCACTTTGTAACACCCGCTATAGTTTAATGTATGTTTATTTACTCCAACACAGGCTACTTCATTCAACATATCTCATGATGACCTGATTATACTTAGAAAACAAAATGTACTTCATTTTTGAGGTACTTGTACTTACTTGAGTATCCCCATTTGATGCTACTTCTAAGTTCTACTCCACTATGTCATGGGGGATATTTTATATATATACATATATATATGTATATATATATATATATATATATATATATATAAATTGTAATTTATTTGACAGCTAAAGATATACTTACTGTGCAGATTAAGACTTTATATAGTAAATGACGAATATATTAAAATAGCTCCACCTCGACCAGCCACAGCATTAAAATGCTTACATATTAATGCAATAATAATAACATAATGTATACAAGAATATAACACTCTGAAAGAAGCCATTTTGCATAATGAGCATTTTTGATACCTACAATTTGCAGATGATACTTTCAAATTCAAGATTTTTTTTATTTTATTTTTGCTTGTGTTGTAGGATTTTTACATCCTGGTATCACTACTTTTACTTAGATAAAGGATCTTCTTCACTGTTGCCCATGTCTGTGGAAACATACAGTGATGCTGCAGCAGGTGATAACTGATTTATATGTGGATGTGCAGCTCAATCACACACATATCACGCATTTCTTTTGATTTATGAGTATTCCATTGGGACCATTAACAGGTTAAACGATGCAAAACGAGTCAAGGATTGATCCAAAAGTGTCCACTTTGTTAATAGAGCACATGCACGCACCAATAAAGGCAAACTGAATGCGAAACATGCGACAAGAATCGAAAGAAATCTAAAGAAATTAAACTACTGGTCGGGTTTTGTCTAATTATGTGAAAGAGTTTTAATGCACTTACTTCATCTTCATCAGACTCAACTCTCGGATGCAGATGTGCAGAAGTTGTTGGTGTCCTCGCGCAGCCTCCGGAACGGACAGGTGCAGGTGTGTTCGGATGCTTCCGTCTGTCCTCCGACTGAAAGTCCTTCAGCAGCCTCTTAGTGAGACAGAGACAGAGACAGACAGGAGCTGTGACTTGTGTCCGTCCCGACCGCCAAGAGGAGAGGAGGTGAAGAGAGGAGAGACTGAGATGAAGGCAGTGTTAAAGACCAACACCTCCCTCCTCTTCCTCTTCCTCCTCCTCCTCCTCTTCCTCCTCCTGCCTGGAAAATCATAATCCTGCTGAGGTGGGAGGACAGGCTGAGAGGTGAACAAAGAAGGGTGCTTATCAATATATTTTTTTCTATTTTCTGTTAGTAAATTTAAAGCTACAGGTATGCAGAGGTCCCCAAACTAGGAGGCCTATAATTTGATATAATGAGTTGTATTGTGCATTGACCTTGAACTGCCCTATTTTAGGTTCAACAATAAATCACTATTAAAGCTGCAATAACTCACTTTTTATGACCACTAGGGGGCAGAAGAGCAAACAAACAGGTGCTAATTGACTCCAGCAGCTATGAAGCAACATTCATTTGTTTCGGTCCACTTGAAAAACAACGTTAAGGAATTGGATTGGATTTCCCAAAGAAAAACTAATGGAGATGTTTTCACATAATTATGACAATGTTGGTATGTCATTTTATAATTTTGTGTCTTATAATTATGAGAAAAGATCTCAAAATGAAGGTCTGGTTAATACTATCTCATAATATCACGGGCTTTACTGTGGTAACCTGATTAAATGCACATCTATTTCCTCCTTCATTTGATGCTTCCTCGTGATTATGAGATGCAGATATCATAATTATGAAATAAGTTATAATATAACTTAATAATATAGCTTTTAGATAAGGTCTCCAGTTTATTAATTGCTCCTTTAGTGAATGCGATGCACCAACTCCTGAGAAAATGATCTCATTATCTCTTGTGCTGCTAGATAATAATAATAATAATAATAATAATAATAATAATAATAATTTTATTTTTATAACACTTTTCAAGCTGGAAGAACAAAGTGCTTTCCATAGACAACAACAATCACAAATACAAAAATAAAAACTAAAGAACAGCAAAATAGAAGCACACAGTTAAAAGACTGTATAAAATAAATTTACAAATAAATCATCCAAAAAGGTAGAAGAAATCAAACTATTATATTAACTATTAATAAACTTAAAATCAGACGGTTGCACAACAGAGCTGTATGTAAACAAATAAGACGAGAGATGTTCCAATTTCTTCACCAGCTCGTCTCTACCTGTGTCTTTCTGCTGCTTTAATAAGGGAGTCACATTGAGATCAAGATCTCATTTACAAGTGAGTACAGTGAAAGAACAGTGGATGAATCTACCGTTGGGTTCTTGAATGTCCACTGAACATGTTTTGTTTTTTTTTGCCTGAAACAGCTGTCCAAGTTGTCCCAAAAAGACAACATGTCTATGTCCTCCTCTGCAGCTTTCATACATGTCAGTATGTGACCCTTTATGCTTCCAACTCACACTGTGCTCCGTGTATATTCTGTATGTGTCAGGTTAACTGCCAATGTGCAAAATGGACAAATTCCTGATGGCTTGGCAGTGGGTAATAAAAGCCGAATTATGCACATGTGGCTGATGCCGGGCCGTGACTAATATGATGTGTGTATGGAAAGGGTAATCTGCGGAGTCAAGCTCCCAATAACTTCCCCCAGGGGGTAATAAAATCCATATTGTATTACCTAATGAGACCAACGCTGCTCTTTCATGTAATTCAAGGACTTATTAATGCAGCAGGTGAACACTTAATCTTCTTTCATTGCAAATGTCGAGAATTAAATCAATAATGTGGAAGTGCATTTATCAAAGGTCTAAATTACAAAAAAAGAAAAAGGGATCAGCGAGCCAAGAGATGTTTCTCATTTTCATTTGTTATTCAGCCTTAAATAATAAGGTGAAGATCTTGTTTTTAACATATTAAAACGCCCACAGAAGAAAATCAATCGCTTTTAAAGCTCTGGCTTTTACTTATGGAGCTAATAACAGAGCATAAAATTAAATTACTCACATTATTGCCCATGCACAAGGAGATTTAGGAGGGATAAGCAGTACGGGGATAATCTAGACTTAAATCACATGCTGCTTTGCAATATATTTTTGCTCAACTTTGTCTGTAACCCAAAGGCCGAAAAGGTTCACGGTTACTTGGTGAGTGAAGGGCTTGACATGACGACTAAAGGCCTCAGAATGCTTCAAGAAAAGAGTGTCTCATCTTCCAACAGCAACCGAAACCAACTTTCTGATGGCTGGATTGGGGGGGGGCGTAGGTCAACTTTTGTAACTTTCCGAAACAGACGATCTGACAACTACAAGTCTACTTCATGCAGCATTAGCCAAGTGTGCAGAGGTGTTTGATAGTGGATGTATTATAAGAACTGGATACCGGACTCAAAGATGCCACCCAGTCACTTGAAAGAAAATTGCTCAGGGATCCCTAAAAACTTTGTCCCAGATGGACGTAGCAGTGCACGCTTCGGCGAGCTCTGAGACTCAGCCTGTGCTGAGTGCACCTTCAACTGAATAATACATACAATATGAGAACAGTATTTGATGCATGTCAAGTACAAAGGCATACAGAATATGCTAATCATGTTATCCTATAATTTGTATATTTGGTCTCACACCTACATACATGGAAATTGATAGTCTCCCTTGTAAGCCTGAGTGTTAAGTTCTGGTTCAACAATAGCGTGGACTCAAATGCAGACAAACACAAGTCTTTTAAAGGTGTAACAAAGAATTTATTACACAAATATTAAATGTACTGTGAACAGGGCTGGGGTTCCTGGAGGTCCGAAACGTGGCAGTAATAATGTCAATACTTAAATCACGGAACGGGGGGCACGGGAGGGGTGTCCAGGAATCCTTCCAGAGGGACAGATGAATCCACTTTGAGCTCCGAGCGGTGGAATGGCGTCGGAGAGTGAACAGGCAGGTAAGTAAACTAAGGTAAGGATCCAGGTCAAGGAGGAGCAGAGTGTAGGAGAGAGCAGGCAGGTTGGAACCAGGAAGCAGCAACAGCTGGCAGGTGAGCAGACCTGAGCAGAGAACAAAAACAAGGTGAGTCCAAAAATCCAAAAACACGAGCATGAGCAAAATCCAAGAGCAATAAACTAAGAGAGCCTGAATGTGTCTTGTACCACTGAGGGCGATGGAACGATCTGTAAAATCGTTCGATCGATAAAATACGGTTTTGCTAGCTTATCCAAAAAGTGACGAGACGACCCAGTGCGAGCTAATGAGAATGCGGGCACACAACACTCAGCGTGACGCAGGACGTAAGGCACCACCCCCGGGTGAAGATTTTAGGGAGTCCCTGCAAAATTGGCTCATGAGGCACTCAAGCCAAAAAAAAAAGTGTTCTAGCTTCCAGCTCCATACAACATTCATGGTTCTAAATTCATAATACAGTACAAAGATTAGTAACTGACCTTGTTTGCAGTTTGAGGTGTCCTGTCAGCAGTCTCTTTTATAATGGTGGTGTATGGGTAAAATGATGTTTGAGGCTGTCTTAAGTACAAAAAAGTAATTTGGGTGAATGAATCCTTTTGTACTACAGTACTGCATTTAACCACCGCACTCCTTAAACCGAGGTAAGAAGCTGCAAAGCCATTATTAACTTGGTCTTACAAAGGCTTTCAATGATCTTAAGCCAACTCTACTTTTCGGCCGTGGTTCCAGATTTCTGCTTGCTGGTTTATTCCTGTCCTCTATTGAGTACCTAAAACACTGGAGTTCACAGCTAAAGTATTTCTAGCAAAGGGGATTCCACTGCCTCCTTTGCCAGCTACTTAGACTGTGACCATCAGACGCTTTGGCATCCTCTGTGGTGATACTGGGAGGAGGGTTTCAGCTGCTGCTGCTTTGGACAGCACACAAAGAACAGACACAGGACTTGTCTTTACCTCAGGACACCTTTCACTTGCTCCATTCTACCGGAAACTCTCGCAGGATTTTGTTGAATTCATATCGTTTCTAACAAAGACCAGCACGGATGCTCACACAAACTAACAAGTCCTTGATACTTCCAGTTGCACCTGATTTAAAAATGATAAAGCGCTGGTGAATAATTGCCAGTGTCGGAGCAGAGTGTCGCCTGTGAGGTTTTGGAGTGTTTCTTCCTCTTTAATGAGCTTCTCTGTGCCAGCAGTTGTGTCTCGTGTGGCTTTTTCAGGAAGGATGGCATGCTGTATAATTAATGAGCAGGTGTTAAATTCACAGCAGGGAAATAGTGCTGATCGCTCACCTTTAAGGACAAACGCTTTGCCAGAGGATACAGAAAGTGGAGCAGCGTGAGACTGTGATAGGACAGTATGTTTACACCAGTGTGCAAGACGGCCACTGCTGTCAGGTTCTGAGGAGAGAAAGACTCCATGATGGAGCTGCCGATGAGCTCTGAGGAGACATAGCGGTTGGTCCTGGACAGAACGGGAAATGAACAAGTCAAACACATAATCCTAATCTGTTCTGTCAATAAAAAGTTGAAAGTATTTGATGAAGGTTGATGAAGGTTGAGTTCTTATAGGGGCCAAAGGTATTGCTGAAACGATACCCGAGTTTAGGTATCGAAACAGAAACGGCTAACGTGGCTCTAGAGATGACAATGACAATGCCTGTCTGTCCGCCACTTTCGTCTAAAATATCTCAACTATTGGAGGGGTTTCCATGAAATCTTGTGCAGATATTCATGGTCCTCAGAGGATGAATCCTAATGACTTTGATGATCCTCTGACTTTTCCTCTAGCGCCACCAGCAAGTCAAAGTCTTCACTCCTCTAGTGAAATACCTGCCGCAACATTTTATGATATTCATGGGCCGGGTAACCATTTCAATCTGTCCAATACTTTCTAGTTTATGACCAAATACCTGCAGAAAAAAATGACATTCCCATCAGCTGTTTATTAGCTCTTTTTCTACAGAACCCTTCTTTTCCTTTAAGAGAAGCCACGGTTCTCAAATGTTAAAGTTGTGCAAGAACTTTGCCTAAATAAAATAGATGTAGTCAGTTGAATAACTTTGTTTTTGGACTTTGATGATACACGTATGCAACATCCCTCACCTTAAATAAAGGCATAGCATTGGTACTCTCAGAAGAAATTTGCGCACAAGATTATTTTCATTAGTCGTTATTAATGTGGATAAGATGACCAAACAAAAGTATTCACATTTTACTCAGCTGAGACATTCAGATTGTCATAATCCAGCCTTTAACAACAAGAAAATACATTTAAACTTTAAAGGTCCAGTGTTTAGCATTTAGTGGGATCTATTAGCAGAAATGGAATATAATATTAATAAGTTTTCATTATTGTATAATCACCTGAAAAAACAACCTGAAATTGTTGTGTTTTCGTTAGCTTAGCATGAGCAGAGGGGTACTCAGTTGGTTGCAATCTGCAGCCATACCACTAGATGACACCAAATCCTACACACTGTCCCACTGAACCAAAATCCCATGTGATTTCAGTTACCACTTGATCAGGCACAGCGAGTGAAAACTGATGCCGTCTAAATGCAATAAATCCTACCGTCTTGGTTATAATGTTGAGGGGTGTTGATTAGACGATCTGTCCATTTTGTCTTCACTTATATAAATGTGGGAGTACAAAGTATTAGAAAAATCTCTCAGTACAATAAACTGGCAAATGAGTGTGTTGTCTCCAGAGATATATCTGTGGTTGTCTCACCGTCATAAAGACGACGCGCAGCATAAACAGCAGAATTGAATACAATTGAAATATTTACAGTGTTGTGTGCTTCATTACAGTAATTATTGTAATACATCAAAATGATTGTGGTAATGATTTATTGAAGTTAAGCACCAAGCTGAATCTACAGCAGACTCGTCCGACGTTGCATAGGAAACAAACTCTGAAGGTAAGCACTTCCATATTCCAAAACAGCAGACTTGCATTAACTGACTGGAGGTCAGATAAACAAATGGATGCTGGTCGTGTCAAGTAAGAGTCTTATAAACATAGTCACGTAGAACATCAGGGACGTAGCTACCATTGAGGACACAGAGGTCATGTCCTCTATTTTGGGGGGTGTAGGAGATTTGGCAATCCGTTATAATGCGTAACTTTAAATTATTGTGGAAATCGGGTGTTGAAATGTTTTGCCAGGATAATAGTCGGGGACTAAATCAACATTTATTCTGAATTTCAGGCCTCCTGCTCCAATATACTAGATCCTGTGGGTGGATCACTGACTACTTTAACAGTTCCTTCTTTCTAGACGTCTATGTTTGCAGGTGTTTTAACTTTTTTTTTTTTCAAACATTTACATTAAAAAAATATTTAGTCACATTTTAAAACATGACTGGAAATGATGAAATAGTATAACTGTAAGTGTAACCATTTCTTATCCATAAAAGCCACATGCAGGGCTCAGTATTTCTAAAATTCTAAAATCTCCCTGAAGATCATTAGTCGATCAAAGCAATATTTTGTCTCAATTCTTCACTTCAGCATAATTAAAACTATAAAAAATGACGAGTGAGTTCTTTCAGTGGTATTTGATCAGACTTTAAATAGTCTTTATCGTTCACGCTCAAATGGCGAGAATGTTGAACGTTGTCCTGGAACAGCTGAACTGCAGATTTCATTAAGAACACTTACCTTGTGGAAAACATTTCTTTTGGGGGATCATTGACACCGTTTCAATGATGTTCTTTTGTTGCTGGGATGAAAACACGACTGCCTCCTAGTGGCAGGAGCACCTTTAAACACAATGCAAACCCTGAGAAAGAACTGCTGAAACTGTAGATCAAAGCAAAGTGTCTGACCTGACAGTTATTATATTCTTCTCCCATGATCATATTACGGTTTTTAAATTCATCCAGTTCACTGAATGAGCAGGTTTTCCTGGTATCTTCATTCACATGTCAACAGGACAGTAGAAGGAGTTGATCCTGTAACCGGGCAGTCGCTCAACACAACATACTTGCCGTATCAAAATGTCAATTTAAAATTTAAAGTTTATTTCCATGTTGTTTCTTCAAACCTGGCACTAGCTGGCCTGTGATTTGGTGGCCAGTGTCCTCTCCCACTCCACCTCCACCACTTTGTAAAGCTCCATGGTGGCTCTGGCATCCTCCACAGAAGAGTGACCCTTCCTCCCAGTCTGAGGACACAAGAGAGGACAAGTTTGACACGTCACTTTGGGGACATTTTTAAACACTTTAGCTAAAACATTCTCACAAGGTTCCTTTAAGATGCAGTTTATCTCCGTCATTGACTATTTACCCCTGAAGTGAACAGTGAACCGACTGAAGTGGATATCAGACTCTTGTTTTGTGTTTTCTCAGGAATACACACCACTGCAGGCTTCTTTGTCATTCGGACATACAGCAGGTGTCTATTATGTACATGTTCCTTATGGTTTTATTGACGACATTAAGGAGCAGGTGCATCTGTGGTCCTTACAGTTAACCTGTTATGTTTTTTACATTGATAACCTTTATTTTATATATTATTATGTTATATATCGTAGATTTTGTTGCAACTGCTGCACAACAATTTCTCTCGGGATAAATAAAGTTCTATCTTATCTTAAAACATGCATTTAATCTCTCTCTCTCTCTCTCTCTGTCTGTGGCCTTTACATTCATGTAGCAGCATTCAATTCACTTGTGTTGAAAGTGTGACAGAAATGGGACCAGGTCTGACCTACTAACATTACTGTTGTGGCGTTTACATAAAAGTGACTTGGAGGCTTAGTCAGACGTAAGAGCTACATGTTAAATTGCCATGCTGCATGTATGAAAGTTGCATGTATGAAAGACGACTGTAGAGTTCCTCCTACCTGGATGTCTCGGTTGAAGATGGCCTTGGTGAGTCTCTTCAGTGAGGCACACTCGTTCAAGGCAAAGCCGGCCTTCAGGTTGAGCAGAGGGATACGAGACGTGTCTCTGGTCAAAACACCGGGGTGCGAGTAACCAAGGACCTTGAAGTCATTGTGGACGGCGTGGCCAATCACCACCTTCCCCATGAGCAGCCTCAGTATCTGCCAACAGAGAACACATTCACTCAACAAAGTTAATTTGATGTGTTGACATCAATTAATAAATTAATCCAAAAAATGATTGGACAATGGAAGTGGAGAACAACAGAAACAAAAGCTGATAACGGCTACATGTTAAGTTACATTTCAATGTGTTTCTGCAGTGGGAAAGTGACAGAGATGTTAGACGTAACAGAGAAAACACACTTGCATAATCAAATGGCAACCTGCTGCAAAGAATTTCCTCACCTCCTTCCTGGCCTCAGAGTATGGTGTGGCATTGACGAGGTTACAGTGCCGGATGCCGCTCCATCGGGTGCGGTAGTCAGTGACAGGCACGGAGGGGTTGATGAATTTATCGTAAACCACGTCTCCTTCATAGGACACTAGACTGCAGCGACCGAGCTGGCTGATGCTCCCTTTTGGTCCCGTACCCACCATCTCACAGTCAATAGCGAGGTACTTTGTGGGGATTCCAGTGGGTCTATGGCTGCTTGATGCTAAGGGGCGTGGGGCGGTGGTTGTTGGTTTTGCGTTCACAGGCTCCTCTGGCTTGTTGTGGCTGCCTTTGTTGTTCACAGTGACCCTCGAGGAAGCCAGGCTGTGTGTGGATGTTGAAGGCTTGGAGCTACAGTGTGAAGCGCTGGCTGTGCTGCTTGGATGAGGTAATCGTCTGTTGTGTGTGGAAGTGGGAAGCGATGGCTGCTCTGCAGATGCTCCATTTTGGCATGGAGGTGGGCTGTGTCTGGACTGTCCCATTCTCTGGTTGTATTTATATCTATCTTCCAGGACGCCCTGCTCTACATTATGCATCTTTTTAGGGAGCCATTTTTTTCTCTTCAATCGGTTTTCTGTTTGATTTCTCCTCTGTGCAGGTTCATCAGAATAGCACACGTTGATCGTAGTGTCCGACATGGTTATAGCCGCAGTGCAGCAAAGGTCTGAAGTAAGTTTCCTCAAAGCAATCGTTCAGATCTGCTTCTATAGCCCAGTTTGTATCAGCAGACACCAGTTTAAATGCACCATCCTGCAAGACAAACACAACGTTAACAAACCCTGTCTTGATTTGGATGACTTGAATGTATAACTTCTATATGACCTGTGTGCACCAGCCTGCAACCTAAAGCAAGAATTTAAGAGGGGTACTTGAACACATGGGCAAATTTTACATTTGACTTCTGCTCTCTTATTAAATAATGTTGTTACATATGACAGGGGTCAATGAGGGCAAAACGCATTTTTCTACAACAGGTGGATTCTCATTACCAAAATGTGTGGTTATAATCAGTGGTCCAAGAAGTATTCAGATCCTTTACTTACATAAAAGTACTAATACTGCACTGTAAAAAATACTCCAATACAAGTAAAAGTCCAAAACCTTACTTAGTAAAAGCATGCAAGTATTATCCACAATACAATGTTCCCTGTCAGTGTTTTACTATCATATATGATGTTTATGGATTAATATTACTGCTGCATTAATGTGTATTGTGCATTTTACTGCTGTATCTGTTTTTTAACTCCTTTATTTACTGTTGGGTAGTTTTATCTACAGCAATGCATCATATTCTATAAGATCATCATTCGTTTGTAGCGTCACTGCATTCAATTCAATTTTTTTCAATTCCATTTGCTTTATTGGCATGACTGTCAGGTGAACAATATTGCTAAAGCGTCAATTCAATAATAAATAAAAATAAAAAAGAACAAAATAAAAACAAAAACATATATATACAATTCATTAAGCAAAATACAATATATAGATATTTAAAAAGAACATGCATGTAAATGGAAGAAAACAATAAAGAAGTAATTAATGTCTGTTGTGTCAATAAAACACACAAACAAATAAAAAACAATTAATAACAATATATTGCAATATCAAAGGATAAATGTAAAAATGAAGTAGAGGAGTAAATAAAAGGCATTCAACATCAACACATCCGGAAGGCGATGAAAAACTGTAATCTGAAAAGGTCCTAAAGTCCTTTGTCCCTTCTGCTGATAAGCTGCTGAACACAAACCATACCCATTTTAAATGTCTGTTAATTAGAGGAACTTTAAGATATGTTGTTTTCACACACTGTTTCTTATTTTTTTTGGCTTTTATTGCTATAAAAGGTTCTTATTGTAACTTGTCCCTCCAACTGCCCCATGCCGTTAATATGTTTCCTTTGACTTAACTAATGATTGGTTGTCTGTTGTATGTATGGATGTATGGACTGGGAATGCTACAAATGAATTGCCCCCCCCGGGGATAAATAAAGTTGTCTGAACTGAACTAAAGTTGTCTGATAAATGTAGAGGAGTAAAAAGTACACCATTTGTCTCTGACATGTGGTGGATTAGAAGTATAAAATGGTGATATTCAAGTAAAGTTACCTCTAATTTGCACTCAAGTGTGTTACTGGTTATCATAACCCTGATTAAGTAGCTTTATATGACATGGAACAACCTATATGGTTGATCTTCCACTGACACAAACAGGTGAGCTCCACAGCTAGCTTAATGTCCTAATTAGCTCATAAATTCAAACAATGCTGACTAGACCTGACTTCCGGTTTAGCCGTTAGCGGATGTTAGCTCGCTAACGGCTATCTGAGGTTACTATAGTAACTCCTCGGTTCAATATGATCGTCTTTTGACGGTAAATTCGGCTCAGCGTGTTTGTGAACGTTAGCAGGTCGATATCGATAGATTTCGTATTAGGAAAATGTCTTAAAATAACTTTGTGTAGAATAAAAGCAGACCTGCAGCAACACTGATGGACCTCAACGGTTCTTCCTGCTCTCAACACTGTTAATAACATCCGGGTCATGCTGCGTTCAGGGACAGTCAGAACATATGATGGATGGGTCAGTAAATAGTTGTACTAGAACAGGGCTCAGCAACCTTTACTATCAAAAGAGACATTTAGGCAAAAAATAAATAAATACTAATCTGTCTGGAGCCGCAAAACATTTGAGCATTGTGATGAAAGTATATAGGGTTTATAGTCTAAGTATATAGTATATAAGTCTAATGCAGTGAGGGGACAAAGAGCAAATGTACTACGGAGTATTAGGGCCAAATTGAGGGGAAAACAAATCTGAGATTTACAGAATAAAGTCGTAACTTTACGAGAAAAAAAAGTCGTAATATCACAAGAATAAAGTCGTAACTGCGAGAAAAAAAGTCGTAATATCACGAGAAAAAAAGTCGTAATATTACGAGAATAAAGTCATGAATTTAGGAGAAAAAAAGTCGTAATTTTACGAGAATAAAGTCATAACTTTACGAGAAAAAAAGTTGTAATTTTACGAGAATAAAGTCGTAACTTTTCGAGAAAAAAAGTCATAATACTACGAGAATGAAGTCATAACTTTAGGAGAAAAAAAGTTATAATTTTACGAGAATTAAGTCGTGACTTTACGAGAAAAAAGTCATAATATTAAGAAAAAAGTCATAGCTTTACAAGAAAAAAAGTCGGAATATTACGAAAATAAAGTCATAACTTAACGAGGAAAAAAGATAATAACACGTAAATTTACTACTTTATAATATTATGACTTTATTCTCAATACTACGATGATTTATTTTGTTTCTGCACAATCTCCTGCTCCACACTCCAGTCCAGATGGTGGCGGTAATGCACCTCTAAGTTGGTTTGCCAACCGCCAATAAACACCAATGAAGAAGATTAACCTCCAATGAAAAAGAAGAAGAATAAAGTTTGTGACGCTACATGATGCTAAAGTTAGCTAGTGGCTAACCACAACAAGCATTAATGAAATGAAAAGCTCGGGGTTTTGCGTTATGAATGCCGATTTTAAGTTCTGTGCGAGTTAGTAAGTATTTGTGGACACACTTCGTCTTAACTGGATAAAATAACAGCAGCAGCGTTTTGCAGGCTGACTGATGTTAGCATTAGCTCTCCTTCCAGTCCTCAATGTCAGTTGACCTGCAGCAGCATGTGGAGATGTTTACATCGAGCCAAACAGCAGAACAACAAAGAGAGCTGGCCAAAAGACTCACCACGTTCCTGTCTCAGTACAGCCACGTCTCCAACTCCTATATAATTGTGCGTATCGGTGACTGACTGTTAAAGTTTGCAGCCTTTTTACAGTTCAACCTAAAGCTATGTTATTGTTGTGTTTTGAGACAAAGATGCTTTGCCATGGCAACAACACAGTTATTGCATACATTGCATACTAGATTGTGTACATTTGTAGCCATTGTATCCACCAGTCATGTGCCATATTGTGTGAAAGTTATGCGTGTGGTGGAATCTACAGCAATACATGCAACATGCACATTAAAGGTCCCATATCATGCTCATTTTCAGGTTCATAAGATAAGATAATATATTCCTTTATTAGTCCCACAGTGGGGAAATTTGCAGTGTACAGCAGCAAAGGGGATAGTGCAAAAAACAAGATGCATCATTTAACACAGTAAAAAAGAGATAAACAAAGTGTAACAAAATATGAACCATTTAAATAGAAGGAAGTATAAAAAATAGGATTAGTATATACAGTATTGACAATAAACAGACTATTAACACAATTGCACAAGTGGAAAATGATATTGCACAGTGAGAATGAATGAAATTCCACCTGAAAATATCAGGTTATTGTCACTGATAACTGACACTTTGTTATTTACCCTACAGGAGTTCTTCACTGAAGATCTCTGGCACACTTTACCCAACAGCTGGCAGCCTGTGCTGCAGGACCTGTCATATCCACAGATTGCAGACCTATTACTGGATGCTACACATGGAGACAGGAGGTACTACTGGATTGTAATCAGGCCCTTTACAAATCCTTACTCCAAAAAAACAAGAGTGAAAAAAATTAAAAGCAAAAATCCACAACAAAAGTGATTTCTGGTCCGTCTTATCAGGAAACAGTAGTGAAGTTTGTTTTTGTAAAGTCTGGCAGCAAGTAAGGAATATGTTTATAGTCTAGACTTATCAGAGGTCTCAGGCCGCAGTTCAGTTCATATGGAGTTAAAAATAGATTCAAAGAAGTTCTGAATTGACTAATGTAGAGAAATATTGGGATGTGGTCTTTTCTAACAACCTGATTATTTTCTGTTAATGTAATTAGTTTGTAGTTTGGCAGCATGGACCTCTTGTAGGATTTGTTGACAGTGAGACAAATCTAAACTACTGCCAGCCTCATGACTTACATAATAACCATTACAGATATCCTTCGGTGTGGCCTCTGTCCCTGTTGGCATTCCGTGCCACCGCTCATGCTCTGGCATTTCCCAGAGAGTGCAGGAGGGAGCCGGGCAGGGCAGCCGGCTCGGCGAAGCCTGAGGAGTTCTTGGACAACCAAAGTCAGAGCTCTCTGCTGGGACACATATTCAGGAAACACGTCAAACCCAAGAAACAGCACGAGATCCGCAAGCTGGGCTCGGTACGGGATTGTTTATTTGATACGGTCACTGTATTTTAGTTAAAATTCAAGAACATGGACTTGTTTTTAATATTTTGCTTTGTTTTAAATCCCAGCTGGTAAAACAACTTTGTGACCAAACGGACTGCGACAGTGTGGTGGATGTGGGCTCTGGCCAGGTATTATTCCACCCTTATTACCCCTATTTTTTTCTGCAATATTTGTGTGTGGCAACTACGGTACAAACAGTGCAGAGAGAGATTGTGGTTATGGAAAATAAACTATGACTAAGAACAAAAACACTTTTTAAGCAAGGCTGACAATATGATATATTCTACTACTATTCTTCTCTAATACTTCAAATTGTCATTTTATTTATTTTTTAAGGCTCGGTAATTTCCTCAAACAGCTGGCCACTGTAGTTTTAATCCAACAAGCAGGAGGAGATGGTGCATTTGTTGGGGACTATTTTCAGCGGCGGATTAGATTTTATATTTCTTATATCTTATTTGTTTACACATACAGAAAAAGGTACAAGTTGATATTACATAAAGACAACAACAGTTTGCTGGCTCCCTTCTAGCCACTACCGTGTTGTGATCATGTGCACATCACATGAATAACAATAAAATCATCACACATTAAACATTTCCACCCGCTCTGCTCTAAACAGGGTCATCTGACTCGCTTCCTGTCCTTTGGGCTCGGACTGTCAGTGACCGCAATCGAGGCTGATCACACCCTGGTTGCTACGGCGACCAAGTTTGACAGACAGTTACTGTGGGCCTTGGAGAAGGAAAAGCAGAAACAGGTTGGTGCTTTGCTGAACTTTTAAAACTTCTTTAAGCTTTATATTTCTTCACTGAAAGGTTCCTAAAAGCCAAACATTGAAGCTCTTTGGTTTTAGTTAGTTGTCAATGCGAGTGACAGCTTTCACATACAAGCAGTCATTTAATATATTGTAAATATAAAGCTATTGATTATGATATCAAACCATCAGCACCATTTGATAAACATGCTTTTTCCTTCTAGAACGGCGCCTCTCTGGTCCCAGTATCACTGTCCTCTCCCCGCCATGTGGCCGGTTGGGTAAACCCCAAGGCATCATGGGAGGCCTTCATCAAGCAGCTGCAGAGTGCTGCAGATTGTGTCCACAAAGGTCCCCCGACTCCATCTGAACCCTGCAAAAAGAGACCGCGGGGCTCCGAGCATGTTGAACGTCCCTCTTCTCATGTGGTTCAGTCTTCATCATGTCGTGGTTCCGCAGACTCTGATAGTCGCTCACTGGACTCTGAATCGACATCACAACACCAGTTAAGCAAGAGCGAGTCTGAAGAGGAGTCATCTGCTGAAAACTGCTGCTCGTGTGTTCAGCGTGTCTTTCCTGAGGACAGCAGCCAGCGAGGCCATCCAGACTTTGTCCTCACCGGTCTCCACGCCTGCGGTGACCTCAGCGCCACCCTCCTCCGCCACTTTGTCAACTGCCCGCATGTGCGCGGCATCACCTCTGTGGCGTGTTGCTACATGAAAATCACAACCAAAGACAATCCCAACCCTCCAGGACTGGTAGTAGCTCCACAGACGCCAGGCCAGGATGCGCTTCCCTCAGAGTTCGGCTACCCGATGAGCTCCTGGGTGGGAAGGCTGCCGGGACATCAGCTGTCCTATAAGGCGAGGGAGGGGGCGTGTCATGCTGTTGAGGACTATGCGCAAAGGCTTCGGGAGGAAAGCGAGCTGCTGAGGTCACACTGTTACCGGGCGATGCTGGAGACCTTCATCAGGGACACAAGGCCGGATCTGCGCAGGGCAGGAATCCAGACCATAAAGAAAGCCCACTTACTACCATTTACAGAGTGAGTGAACACTGCAGTCGCCGGTTTACACCAGCAGGTCTAGTGTTACAACATATTGTACTGAGCTGCCCAAAGGACGAAATCCCCAAAAGTCTTATGTTGTCCAAAAATTCATAATTATAGTAGATTAATTATTGTAATTATTTAGGACTGAAACAGTTAGTCCATTCATTGATTAGTTGATTACTAACAATTTTGATAACCACTCGTTTAAGTCATTTATAGAGCAAAAACAGTCTGTGGTCCCAGCTTCTCGAATGTGATGTTTTATATCGTTGTAAATTGAATATATTTGGAGTTTGGTCGCATAAAACAAGTCATTTTTAAAGACGTTACCTTGAGCTCTGGGATATAGTGATAGGCATTTTTCAAACTTTTATGACATTTCTTTTGACAGACTGAATGATCAATTGATGAATTACAAAAATAGTTTGTAATTTAATACAGTTGCAAGGCATCTCTAAATTAAAGCGATCATAAAATGGAAACTGTAAATGTTAAAAGGACCAGTGTGTAACAATTAGGGGGATCTATTGGCAGAAATGGAATATAATATTAATACGTTTGTTTTCTTTAGTGTATAATCATCTAATAATAAGAGGAAAATGAAAAGCGATCTGGTTGTCTTTGCGACAGAAGCACCAACAATAACACCACCTGGAAACGCCAGAGGGAGAAAAGTTGAAAAGTCCTTGTCCTCTTTAAAGAAAGAATAAGTATATAGAACTACTAATTTAATTATTTTTTGTTTTATGTTTTCACTTTGAGGTTTTGAATGCCTCATCATTTAAATGCACGAAAATAAATTTATCATAATCAAACACTGGAAAAGTTTGGGACCCAGTGGACCAGATGACAGCAAACTGGAAATAAAAAATGAGTAGGTTCACTAAATTTACTCAGGACAAATACAACAAATAAGAACAAATAAAAGATGCCAATAATTCAGTATTATGTATATTTCCACAGATTCTATTCATGTCAAACTCAGGATTTTATACTCCTTATAATACAGGACACATTAAGAATAAAGTCTCTTATATAAGTCTTTTCGATTAATGGTAATACCCTCCTCTTGTCTACATCCACGTTCCCTCTCAGGTACGCCCGTCTGGGTCTGGCTCGGGTCAGCCTGCCTCCCGGGTTGCCTCTGGACCCGGAGCGGGTGGAGGCCATGCTGAAGCAGCAGGGCAGGGTGGTGGTGTACTTCAGCCTGGCCTTGCTGCTGGCTCCTGTGGTGGAGACGCTGGTGCTGCTGGACAGGATGATCTACCTGCAGGAGAACGGTGAGCCGCTGGATACTGAGACACTGACTCTAATAAACTGCTGCTTTTATTTGCCTCCAGCTCTAACTGAAGCCTCGTCTTTCTGCAGGTGTGGAGAGCCAGCTGGTTCCTCTCTTCGACCCAAACTTTTCTCCAAGAAACTTTGTGCTGGTGGCTCTGAAGTCTCGTGGATGAGGAGGAGACAATGGGAAGTCCAAAATCGAACTATATTGGTCACTTTTTGGTGGAAAAAGTCACCCGTACTTTTTGAGAATGAAAATTACGAAAATCTAGTTCTCTTTCAAACAATACAAGAAACCTTAAATCTTGATTTTATCCTCTGTTTTGAGAGATATTAAATAATGAACATTAAGGGAACATCATTGTTTTGCCGACCTTTGGACATCCTCTGACATATTTTTTTCCTGAAGGAGTACATGTCTTTCCTACAGTGGACCTGTAAAGCTCTAAAAGCATCTCGCTGTAACAAAATGGGCACTCAGATCTGCTTCCATAAATGAAAATTATTCATTAGGATTCATCCAAAATTCATGTTTTTGTCAAAATTCTGTACATTCCAAAATAGTATTTTTTTTAAAAGTTTCAGTCAAGGATTAAGTGTTGGATTGACGTACGAACAGAAAGTCTGCATCACCATTTCTACAGCCACGCAACTAGCATCGCTAAAAACACTGAATATTGTTACTGATACCTTTTTCGGTTACATTGCACATGGTTTTATAAGGAATGCTGTGTCAGTTAGACAACAGACAGACTGTATATTCAACAAACCTGTCCTACTCAAATCCTACTTAAGTCCTGTTCTGCGATACATTTTGGATATTTCTGTCATTAAATGCATTCTTTTCATTAACATGTCTGAAGCTTTTATCTTTATAAAAGTCTCACGCTTCAACTGAGAAGCTGATATTCGACTTCAGGCGCCCTCGAAGCATCGACTTTGACTCAGGGCTCTTTGAAAAGGAAGACAAGAATCTGGTATCTTTCAGCAAGAAAGTCAACTACCTTTTCTCATACCGCTGTCTTTTTAGGCCTGCAATCAACTAATCCTGTTTACTGCAAACAACAACAACTGGAACAAAAGTCTGTATTTACGGAAATTAAAGCTCCAGAGAACTGGACGCACATCTGTTTGTAAAAATCACAACATGTTGACACTTTAGTTTCTCAATCCTTTTAGTGTTGTAATACTTTCTACTGAGAAGTGAGGTTTATTGTGCCAGCCTTTATGCAACAACTACGCACCCCCCCCCCAGGTTCCACAGAAAACACACAATCACAACCAGATGTTGACAAAGCTTAAGCCTCAGAATAGGGCTGCTGCTCTGAGAACAGTTTGGCTCTCATTTTGTGTTGAGCATCTTATTGATATGCAGCCTTAGCAGTGGTCCTAAATCAGTGCTTTGTTTGTAGAGACTCCATTCGTGGACTCCTACTCCACCTCCTAAGCCGAGAACCAGACACAACTGGTCTCAAACCTCCAAAAGCTTTGTTAAACAGCACAGGACAGTTTTAGAGATCACTGAGAGCCATGAAGCATTTGGTCCTGGTGGTTTTGGGTTTGCTGCTGTCTCCTCAGCGGGCACACAGCAGGATTCCTTGCAAGCCAGTAACGTCCAGCTTTTGTCAAGGTTTGGGATACACCACTAGCTCCTATCCGACCGGAGCACTAGGCTACAACCTGCAGCAGACTGGTCAGATTGTGGAGACTGCTTGCTCACCGAACGTCGGCATACTCATGTGTCGCGTTGTTGTGCCCGAATGCGGCTCGGAGGACAACAACCAAATGAAGCCTTGCCGAGCTCTCTGTGAGAAGGTGAAGACAGACTGTGAGTCTGCCCTCAGAGCGAAGAGGTTGGTCTGGCCGTTGAAACTACGATGTGACTCTTTACCAACGTCCAACTGTGTGCAGGTTAGTATGAAATGATCCACTCTTGTTTGAAATTTGATTTGTCGTTTTTGGTCTTGCACAGACTCTTGTTTTTCACTTTGGGAAATACATTTATTCACTTTATTGCTGAGAGTTAGATGAGAAGATGGACACCACTCATTTCTGTACCTTAAATATGAAGCTACAGCCAGCAGCTGGTTAGCTTAGCTTAGTATAACGACTGGAAACTGGGGGAAACAGCTAGCCTGGTTCTGTCCAAAGGTAACAAAATCCACCTACCAGCACCTCTAAAGTTCACTGATAAGCACGTTATATCTTATTTAATATGTACAAAGTAGTACAAGTGTAGAAGTGTAAAAACGTAAATTTGTGGTTTAATGTAGTGACTGCAGGAAGTCACTGCACCCGGCCAAGAAGTAGGCCGGCACATAACCTTGATACTATAAGTACATTTGATACTATGGAGTATTTTTATACTGTGTTATTACTACTTTTACTTGAGTAAAAGGTCTCAATACATCTTCCACCACTGGTTACAGTATGGGGTCATGCTTGTTGTAAGGTCACACCTCAGAGGTATCTGAGGCGGTTATATGGACATCACTGATACATGTTTCTGTTTCTTCCAGGGTCCAACCATCAGTGTAGTTCCAACCCCCGCTGTAACATGTCAGCCAATCACTGTCTCTCTCTGCAGCGACCAGCCTTACTCTGAGACTGTCCTGCCCAACATTCTGGGCCACACAACTCAGGGGGATGCAGGCCTGGTACTACAGACATTTGCACCGCTTATACAAGTGGAGTGCTCCACTCATCTGAAGCCTTTCTTGTGCTCCGTCTACACTCCTAAATGTGTGTTAGGTAGAGCTCAACCACCCTGCAGAACGCTCTGTGAGCAAGCACGGTCCGGCTGTGAATCACTGATGAACAAGTTTGGCTTCCAGTGGCCAGAACCCCTCAGGTGTGAAGCATTTACCACAGATTCCTGTGAATTCGTAAGTCTGCTCTTTTTTGGCTTTTTTAAGCAAGGTGACGTAGCTATGATGTAGTTATCGCTTGTGCAAACTGTCCTCAAAAGTTGAGAATGACAGCCGTGCTCCAGAGTCACGTTCATCAACATCATAGCATACACCAAGCACGATTCCCAATTCCCATTCCTAGGGCGTCAAATACCGATGCTTTGTCATGGCCGTCAGCGCTAGATACCGACGCTTAAGGCACGTTTAGCGTCGGTACGAGAAGCACCGGACTTTCCATTAACTACAATGTAAACCCATCCGTGTCAATATGAAACGCTCAGGGAAAGTGCGCCGAGAGTGTGGCGACGTAGCATTAATAGTTAAAAGACACACCGGGCGGGCGGAGGGGAGGTGGATGGGTCCAACAAACGCAAGGCTTTCATCCAGGAGACCGCTGTTCCTGTCCCTTGCACCACAACGTTCAGTGTCATTTTCATACGTATTCAACGTAGTAGTTTTAAGCTCAACCATGTTGTTTTTTCCTAAACCAAACTATTGGTTTTATTGCTTGAACCTAAGCAAGTGTTTTTGTTTAAATCACAACATTAAGCACGTGTTTACTGCGACAGAAAAGAGTGACGCCGAGGGGTCTGACAAAGCATCAGGATGTGACGAGTTGGGATGAGAATGCGTCGCAACTTGCGAGGTCAGACAGACAACGCGTTGTATCAACCAATTCCTTTTGAGCATAACCCAACCCTTAGGGGCGCTTGGGTCAACCAGAGGTGTGACACCTCACGTGTGACATTATGTCTGGCAAAATAACTTGCAAATTGCCCACAAACAAGTCATTGTTGAATAAAGTAACTTTTTTTAAAAGGCACTACTATCAGAATTTGCAGGTGCACGTGTAGTTGATGAAAACTACAGCAGCAAAAATGTTTCAGAATTCACTGATTTATGTTTCTGTTCTTCCAGAGTCAAGACTTCAGTTTTGCTCAAACATTCTCAACATGTGAGACAATAAGTGTCCCTCTCTGCCGTGACCTGCCTTACACTGAGACTGTCCTTCCCAACATTCTGGGCCACAGAACTCAGGGCCTTGCAGGCCTGGAAATACATCAGTTTTTTCCACTTGTAAAACTGGGTTGCTCCACTCATCTGAAGCTTTTCTTGTGCTCCGTCTACACTCCAGAGTGTGTGTCGGGAACACCTCGACCTCCCTGCAGAACACTCTGCGAGCATGCACGGTCCGGCTGTGACTCGGTGATGGCAAAGTTTGGCTTCAAGTGGCCAGAAACCCTCAGGTGTGAAGCATTTACCACAGAGTCCTGTGAACACGTAAGTCTGCTCTTTTTGTTTATATATCTAAAGCTACCAGGAGTATATGGTCTTGAAAAGGTGGTATGGAAATAAAGTTACTGTAAACTCTGCAAGCCAAACTGTCTGCAATGACCGTATTTTGCCAAAGGTGTCGCCACAGTAAAAAGGCCACACAAGCCTGGCCAAAGGGAGTTAGACTTGGAGTGACAGTGTACACTTCTGTCTTGTTGCAGTATGGAGTGGGCAGCAGCGGTGGGGTCTGTGAGCCGATCACCATACCGATGTGCCAGGGCCTGTCCTACAACCAGACCATCACTCCAAATCTTCTGGGACACCCAAGTCAAAGAGAAGCGGTAGCGAAGATGTCCTTTTTCAACGCGATGGTGCAAACCATGTGCTCGGTGGACATACGCCTGTTCGTGTGCATGGTGTACGCCCCCAAGTGTGTGGCGGGGGAAGTGCAGCGGCCCTGCAGGTCTTTCTGCGAGAGAGCCAAACGGGGCTGTGAGGGTTTGATGACCAGCTTTGGCGTTTCCTGGCCAAATGAGCTGCGGTGTGACTCATTTCCAGAGGAAATGTGTGTAACAGTAAGTAATGGACACCTTGTTGATGGAAAATTAGGAATCAGAAGAGTTCAGTTTGATGAAGTGAAATGATCATTGGATTCTTCTCTGCTTATCTATCTTTACATGACATCCTTTTCCTTTTGTTTCACAGGAGGACAGCAGGCCTGATGTAAGTGTTTTATGTAAATTTTAAGGCTCAAAATATTACATTTAGATTTTATGTTTATTTTTGATCAATATTTTTTAAAATGTATATCGAGTTTAACTATTTAAACTAACTAACTATTTAGTTAGGTTTAGGAAAAGATCGACTTGGTTTAGGCAACAAAACCACCTAATTAGGTTGAGGCAAGGAAAAGATTGTGGTTTTGGTTAAAATAACTCTGGAAGTGGCGTAACTTAAGTACGGAAGTTACCTGACAAATAAATCAAGGTTGACTTCTGGTTTCACACAGGATACGAACACTAGTCTCTTGGGCGAAAGTCGTGTGTTTTTTGACCAACCCATCCATCACGACCTCCTTCCTTTGCGGCGTTTGATGCCCTTTATACTTCCTGTTTCAAAATTACATGGATTATATAAGAATTGATTACGTGAGATATATACATATTACCGTGCATTACTATTCGTAGCTACGAATGGTGTATGAGAACAGCCCGACAGTACTTGGTAAATAAAGGGCAACTTATGGGTGTATAATTGGCCTGAGGGCAAAGTTGGCCATGTTTACGGGTGGGAAGCCAGTGAGGGATCATGTCCTCATTGCAGGTGAGGGCCTCTGTGTTGATCTGAGAGGGATATCATTTTTTTTTTAAAGTTAATTGATACCATGTGTATCTCTACTCCCAGCTGCCAGATACACAAATCACAGTGCAGGGGAACTGGACGGTCCATATTAGAGAGTAAATATAATAAATTCCAAAATAAAAAAGCTTCATCAATAACACATAATGTAAAAGGTGCTCTGTTGACTTTATGATTACTAGTAGCGCTAGCAAGCAATACAAATTCCTGGTAATGGTTTCTCACTATGTCACTGATGGACAGGGTGCAATAAGGTGCAAAGAAATACAGCAATGTGCAAAGGCAATGAAGATAAAGAAGACCAAAAGCAAATTAACATTGGTGTAAACAATGCAACTTTCAAACTTTTAAGAAAAGTCAGATTTGCAAATGATTTATGAGAAAGGAAATGCATTCAACATGTCAAGAAAGCACGCAATGTGTTTTGGTGAGAAACACCGAATGTACTTTTAAAGGGAAAATCACTGTAATTTTCACCCATTGAAAGGATTTGACTGTCAATTAGCAGAAAAACCTGCTGCAGGATTGCGAATTACAATCATGTGCTTGAACGATGCAAAGTTCACAGGAAACCCTCTGGTAAAAAAACATCACTCCTCGTGGTCAAAAACTCCACATGGTACCTTTAACTGACACCACCAGCAGCTGGAATGTTAGTTTTTGGAGCACATATAATGAATTGGGAAATACATCGCTGCCAATATTTTAGTGAGATATTACACTTATTGTATTTCACCTCAAAGTTAGAGTTATTAAGTTATTGCATGTTGTGTGAAGCAGATCTTTATGTGTCCTTGTTTCCAACAGATGCTGACTGCTGAAGGACTTCTCGCTAAGCTGATCGCAGGGGGCTTCTCTGTTCGTGGCAATAGTCAGTTTATTTTCTACTAATTGTACACCATTTAATCATCTGAATGAGATGTCTTTACACTCATGAACATATTTATCCTCCCCAATTTAGCCCTGAGTCTCAAGACAGCCCGCATCCTGTTGACTCTCATGGATGTATCCTTCGCTATTTAGGTTTGCTGCATAGGTCTTTAAGCAGGCAATATCACTACAGTCTCTCAACAGAAGGTATCTGAGGATGTTTGATTCTTCATTTATTGGCTGTAATAAGAGCAATTATGCAATAAGGTGTTGAGCTATATGCTTTCAATTGAATTAAGTTCTTTAACCAGCACTTTCAGGAAGACAAGACTGAAGACCTGAATGCGGTGGAGGTCTTCAAACTGGAGCACTATTTGGCCATTATCAGGAGGGAGTATGTGGAGAGCTACGAGAGCAGGATCCCACCCTCCGTCACTCAAACCCAAATGCAAAAGGCTCTGTCTGCCCGTGGTAATACGTCATATCTTTAAATCACCTTTTAAGAAAACATTAATTGACTGAGTGGCAAGTCAATCACCCTACTGTCATTTGTGGATTGCTTTTCATCCGTTATTGTCTTCATCGGGCAGAATTCCATTTAGACGATGTAACCTTCAGAGCTCTGTGGCACGAGTACCGCTCCAAAGGTGGGATCGACTACGATGAGTATGTGGCCGTCCTGACAAAACTTCAGATCCTCAGAGGTAATGGGAACCGAATCTAGCTGTGTACAAACTCAACACTACATACTATGAGTGGTGGAAAGTAGCCGAGTACATTTAGTACTGTACTGTAAAGTTGCGGTCCTTGTACTTTACTTGAGTATTTCCATTTTCTGCTACTTTATACTTCTATTCCACTACAATTCAGAGCAAAATATTGTACTTTTTACTCCCTTACATGTATTTGATAACTTTAGTTGCTTTGCAGATTCAAGACAAACTCTAATCAACAAAGAAATTATAATATTATTATATCAATAAGACTGAGAACTGAGGTTAAGGTTAGCCCCACATGTAACAATTACAAACAAAAACAATCCAACTATAATAATCATAATAATAATATATACATACTTTTTCATAAAGCAAACCTATTTGCCCACTCCAATGTTGATAAGAGCATTAAATCTCCCGTTAAGGTACATTTTGAACAGATAAGAAATGTGTGATTAATTTGCGATTAAATATTTTAATCAATTAACAGCCCTGAATAATATACATTATTCTGAAATGGTATATTCTGCAAATTGACTTTTGTACTTTTACTCAAGTATTATTTTTCACTTTTACTTGTTTACTTGTATTTGTTGAGTATTTATTCTGTAGTATTGTTACTGAATACTTATTCTACCGCTGCATACTACTTTTAAGCAGGACTGGGTTTATATAGTGCATCCATGAAGGAAAAATGGCGAAGTATTATTGAAGATAATCTTCAAAATACAGTGTTCAGTGTTTTTTTTTCTCTTTATTGAACATGCTGAATTAATTTCACAGACTGTATACGAGCATTATCATGAGGATACATCTTATTATTGTAATATATAGAGAGAGAGCAGATTCAGCACATATACAGATGTTGAAAGAGTATTGTACATTTTGGGTAAACTTCAGTAAGTTAAGGTTATTAATATTTGCTTCCTGTGTCAGATCGTTTCCAGGCTCATCTGCTGAGTTTGCCGTGTGACTGCCAAGTCGCCAGTTTCTCTTTCAATCAGGTGAGTTTGAATGTTTTCATTAATATTGTCAAAGGAATGGTATTACTACTAATGTAGCAATGGCCCAAATGCTGTTTATTTACCTGCAAAGATAAAGATTTCAAGTACACAGTAGTATCACTTAATTACTGAAAAGAAATAAAGCTTGTTATGTAGAGATACTATAGAAATAATACATTTAAAAATGAAAGTAGAATCCATGAATCGTCTCTTCAACTGCAGAACTACTAATTAAAAGTGCAGCTCCGCTCTCCTTTAACACCTGTTCCTTAACTCAACGATGCTCCAACCTGATTGGTTATGTTGATATGTTTTTCTCTTTTCAGTTCATGAAATCAGCCATAATCTGAGGATCATACAGGAGGAGCTGAGAAGAGGAATTAGTAGCATATCTGTTTAGAGCTGTAGGGACCATATATGTGGTTATAGATAATTTTATCATCTTCATTAACACATCTTTGTTCTTAAAGTACAGAAACATTAAAGTGAAAAAATTAGCTGTTGTGCATTTGAGCGATTACTTATCAATGTGTGAGGTTTATATTTTATCAGTTTTTATGTGTGTGTTTGTGTATTTTCAGCTCACATATATGAATTCTGTAAAATTGTTATCTCTTTCATACATTAAAAATGCTCGGATGAAACAATCATTAAGCTTACACATTTCTCTTTATTGTTGATTGAAAATTACATGTGAACATGATGATCTATTCTATTACATCAGCATTTTGAATATAAGCATACAAGTTAAATGAAAGATTACAGAAAGAAATTACATGAAACTTAATTCCAACGTGCAAATAAAAACTGTCAATCAGTGGCCTATAGCTTAGCTGGGTTCAAACTGTACATGTTATCATCCAGGTATTTATATGTTAGACCTTTAACAAGTACTGTGTGTTATACAGTGTCATGGTTTGTTCTTTTGTCCCTCCTCTTCAGCCCCTTTGCCACTTCCTCAGAGACTATTCATTCCATCTTTCTTCCCTCTTTGCCCTATTACTAGAGTCCCACACCCATCGACACACCTGCTTCCACTTCCCTCATCTGCTCTGCAATTACCTGGCCTTCCCAGCCCACCTCCTCACCTGCATCTCATCGTCTAATCAGGTGCCCAGTGGATTATGGGAGGCTGAGGCCTATAGGGTTGTCTTTAATGTCCTCCTTATACTGAGGTACAGAAGCTATATGTACATTCACAGCATAAAATTACATATTTGCCCACCTTCACTGTAAAAGAAATCATGGTTTTGTCCTCCAAATTGGGGCAAAAAAAAGGCTGCATTGCTCTGCCTGCTTTGGAGGACTTTTTGGAGCCTGTTATTGATTCAGTTTGGGGGGGTTTAGAGGATCCAGTGTCTGACCTGGGACACAGCAAATGTCCTAGACAATCTAGAGCTAAATCTGCATTCACTGCAACAAAAAGATCTAAATCTGCCTCCACTGCTACAAAGAGAGCTAAATCTGCATCCAAAGAGATCTAAATCTGCATCCACTGCTACGTAAGAGATCTAAATCTGCATCCACTGCTACGTAAGAGATCTAAATCTGCATTCACTGCTACAAAGAGATCTAAATCTGCATCCAAAGAGATCTAAATCTGCATCCAAAGAGATCTAAATCTGCATCCACTGCTACGTAAGAGATCTAAATCTGCATCCACTGCTACGTAAGAGATCTAAGTCTGCATCCACTGCTACAAAAACCTCTTACTAGAACAATGTATTGACAGTAAGTAGAAGAGTATATAATTCACAACAGCCACGAACCAGTCAGAGAGAAAAAACAATGAAATTATGTGAATAAATGCAGGCAAAACATGTAATATACAATGTAACCATAAAATTGGGAATCAATCGAACACATATTTAAAACTCAGCTCATAATTACAATGATATGATATTTGAGCCTGGAGCCTTTAACAATAAGAGTTTACTGCAGGTAATTTGTTTGCCATGTTTGTCTTAAATGACAGATGTTATGGAAAGTGTCATTATGAAAATAAGTAGAATCAGATATAAAATAATGAGCTGAATTTTGAATTTGGAAATTCTTCTTTAATTATTTCACAATGTTATGGTATGTATTATTATGTATTCTATAACAGATTTTGTTAATTTATTTAAAAAGCAATAGTGTTTTTACAATAAAGCAAAATGTGCTTGGAGTCACCCCAGGCAAAAACATCTGTTTTTTTCATGTACTGGTAAATTTTAAGATTTTGGCCTATGTTGCTTCCATAACAGAAAGAAAGCATAAAAAATTCACATTTAGTTGTTTATTTTACTACTTTGTCTATTTGCGTCTATAGATTTCTCCTAAATTCACCAAAAGTTAGCTTTAAATAATTCCTCATTTGCATATTTAAACATACGATTTCTTGTAATACCAAAAATAATTGTCTATATAATAATTGTAAGTAATCAACTGGGGAAGTTTCATAGTGATATCTATTAGTTCAATTCTTTACCCTAACCCCTGGGGTGTCTCCCGTTAACTAGAGCACATATATTGATTGCAGGTGTTAGCTGTCAGCCTATTATCACTCAGCTCGTTAGTCTTTGTCACCACTGACGTATTCTTCCTCATCTCTTTTCCACTGTTGTTATTTAAACTCCAAACCCCTCTCAGAAAGAGAAAAGGAGACCACGTTTTACTGTATCTAACACAAAGACACTGACGAGTTTAGAGGATCCATCTTAACCCTGAAGGCAGGGTAGACCGGCTCGGTGAACGTGGTGCTGAAGGTGTGGATGTGGGTCAGATTGTCTGAGCAGATTCTGTAGAAGGACACAGTGCCAGCAAACCAGTCCAGGTACACTCCCACTCTGTTCAAGGGGAAGATATTGATGGGCACCCTTTTGTTTCTGTGAAGGATGGAGTAACCATCATTAGAGCAGCTGAGACTCCAGGACTGATCATTCCTTCCAAGACAGCAGTCATCACCGTTTCCTCTTCTTCTGATTCCTCTGTAAGTCACGGCTATGTAAACATGCCCTTCCCAATTAACCTCCCAGTAACAGCGACCAGTCAGACCATCGGTACACAGCAGCTGTTTCCAGTAATCAAATCTCTCTGGATCATCAGGATGTGGCTGCGTCTCTCTCCTCACTGTCACCTTCCTGTTGTTGTCAGACAGCATGAGTTTCCTGTTTGCTGTGTTTGGGTCCAGTGTGAGTTCAATGGCGTCTGATGGAGAGAACGAGACAATGTTAGTATTGTCATTGTGAGCGTATTAGCATGGTGATGTTAGCATTAAGCTTAAAGCACCGCTGTGCAGCCTCACAGAGCTGCTAGCAAGACTGTAGACTCTTAAGGGCCCTTTCACACCTGCTTCGTTGGGTCTGGAGTTCAGACTTTTCAGTTTGAACAAAAATGAGAGGTGTGAAACCTCCCCTGGACCACGGTCTGGACCCAACAGCCGAACCTTGGTCCGACGAAAAGAAGTGCTCTCGGTCCGATTCACACTGGCCATGGTTCGGTTCATTTCTAGTGTGAATCTTCCAGGTGTCGTCAGAACCGGACCAAGGAGTTACAATGTAACAAAAAAAAATGAGCCGTGGAAGCACATTGGGAGAGGAGGAGACCAAATGTTTAACTGACATTTGGCCTGACAACTTTATAAAGAGTCCGTTGGAAAAAAACTCACAAAAATACTTTTCAATTGTTTTTCAAGAGGATTGGCGAGGATACGAGAGGACAGGAGAGGCCCCTACAAACCAATCAATGTCAAGTATGGGGAGACACAGCTCACGTAGGTGATGATGAAAGGGCGTAGGAGGTGATAACGAAAGTGAGTAGGAGGTGTTAACGAAAGGGCGTATGAGGTGAGGACAACAGGACGTAGGAGGTGAGGACGACAGGGCGTAGGTGGTGATGACGACAGGGCGTAGACTGTGATGATGACAGGACGTAGGAGGTGACGACAGGACGGAGGTGACGACGTAGGACTCTTTTCGGCGGTTGTAGCAGGCTCAGTTTTAAAACTAGAGTGAAGATGGCATCATAGGAAACTTGAATGGCACTCAGAGAGTGCAGACCTCCGCCCCCCCTCTCCGTTCAGCTTGCGCCATCATCCACGTGTAATTTTGTTTATGTTGAGATCAGCTGTACGTAGCTGAGCATTGTAAAACACTTCATTCAAACTGGACAGAAACAAAATAAAACTCACCAAGTGTGCTTTGGTCAAACTTAATTCTAATTTCACCAAGTTTAATGTGAAAAAACGCAGATTCTACAGTTGTTCCCCCCTGGCTCTCTCTCTGTCTCTCTCTCTGAAGGAAGAAGGCGGGGTCATGCGTCATCAACGCGTCATCAGTTACACTGCGCATGTGCTATACCCAGAGGTCTTAATGTTCTGGCTGATCGTGATGCTTAAAAGAATTCCTGAATCCGGACCATGATCCGGATCGCCGGATTTCATTAAAATCCATAGCGGACTTTTGGAGTAATCCTCCAAACGGACAAACCAACAAACCAACACTGGTGAAAACATACTTCTTTCCTAGGCCTTCGCCGTTGGCGGCGGTAACTAGAAAACCTAAGGAATCTATTGGTACCAACCATGTCATACTAGCTTGTCGAGAAGGAGGCTAAATAATGCTCCAAACATAAATAACTAAATAACTGTCATGGCCATTTTCAAAGGGGTCCCTGACCTCAAGATATGTGAATGAAAACGGGTTCTATGGGTACCCACGAGTCTCCCCTTTACAGACATGCCCACTTTATGATAATCACATGCAGTTTGGGGCAAGTCATAGTCAAGTCAGCACATTGACACACTGACAGCTGTTGTTGCCTGTTGGGCTGCAGTTTGCCATGTTATGATTTGAGCATATTTGTTATGCTAAATGCAGTACCTGTGAGGGTTTCTGGACAATATTTGTCATTGTTTTGTGTTGTTAATTGATTTCCAATAATAAATATATATATATATTTGCATAAAGCAAGAATGTTTGCCCACTCCCATGTTGATAAGAGTATTCAATACTTGACGAATCTCCTTTTAAAGATACATTTTGAACAGATAAAAAAAATTGCAATTAATTTGCAATTAGTCACCATTAACTATGGACAATCATGCAATTAATCGCTATTAAACATTTTCAAAAAAACAAAAACACACTTACACTTCCTCAGACCAGATATCATTGACTGTGATCCACCATGGTCCACCCTGGTGCAAAAACAAAGTCAGATCAGCACTTCACAAACTGAATGACTTTCTGAATAACTTTTATTTGCTTATTTTGACATCCTGACTCAAACAAACTCAACCTACACCCTTGTGACTTGTCTGTCCATACCTGAGAGTGTCCAGTCTCCAGTTGGGATCCTCCAGTCCAGCAGAAAATAGCATCCTTCCCGAGTCTCCTGGATGATTGTAGCTCAGGTCCAGCTCTCTCAGATAGGAGGGGTTGGATTTCAGAGCAGAGGCCAGATAGGTACAGCCTTTCTTTGTGATCAGACAGCCTGAGAGCCTACACACACACACACACACACACACACAGAGAGTTAGGAGTATTTTTTTATTTTACTTGTTCCTGCTTTTTATGGGAACTGCTTTTGCAATTAATTTTTGGAAACAAGAGTTTTGTGAAAAACAAGGCTTAAAGCCACGTTTTTTCGAATCCAAACCACAATTCAACTGACTCCTCTCCAACTTACTACGGAGCACTATTTTTACACTTGTTTACTGTTGTTGTGCACTGTAGTGCTGTAGTACAGTCCACAAAGTTCCCAAGAACTAGAAGAGCAACTTAATGTCTGGAAATATATAACATAACATATATATCCACCCAATGTTCGCTGTGCATACTATGGTCTTCCAGCCCGTTCTCATTCCCAGGGAGTCAACCACCAATGCTTTGTTACGGCCGTCAGCGTTCGATACCGCCACACAAGGCACCCTTTCGCGGCGGTATGGGACGCACCGGGTTTTCCATTAACTACACGGCAACAGTAAACGCACCATGTGTGCCAAGAGTGACTGTGGTGACGTATTATAAAGAGCGAAAGAGACACACAGGGTGGGTCAAACAAACACAAGGCTTTTCGTGTCCCATGCGTTACGTTTCACTCTCACTTTACAATCAGCTGATCGGTCGTGTCCCGTGTTTACAACGTCCTGTCACATTTTCACTGTAAAAACATAGTAATTTTAGGTCCAACCATATTGGTTTTCCTTAACCTAATGTTTACTGCGACCGAAAAAGTGATGGAGAGGGGTCTGACAAAGTGCGTTGGGTCATCTGTTGGGTCATCTGTCGAAACAAACTGATGAATCCTGACCTGAGAACCTCCAGTCTACAATTTGGACTCTCCAACCCAGCACAGAGCAGCTTCACTCCTGAATCCTGCAGGTTGTTGTGACTCAGGTCCAGCTCTCTCAGACTGGAGGATGGGGAGCTGAGAACGGAGGACAGAGCTTCACAGCTTCTCTCTGACAGATTACAGCAACTCAGCCTAAAGAAGCATTAGAAACAAACAAAAAACTGTAAGATTATTTTTATTATCTTAATACATTTAATGCATGTAGTTAGTTTTTGACCTACAGAGCTTTAGTGGAGACTTTGACCACTGGCAGCAGCCTCAGAAGAGCCTCCTCTGAAGAGCAGTATTTCTTCAGGTCAAACACGTCCAGGTCTTTTTCTGAAGACAGCAAAATGAAAGCCAGAGCTGACCACTTAACAGGAGAGAGATCACATATGGGCAGATGTGTTGAACACAGGCACTGTTGGATCTCCTTCACTAGAGAAGGGTCATTCAGTTCATTCAGACAGTGAAACAGATTGATGCTTCTCTCTGCAGGGAGATCCCCATGGATCTTCTCCTTGATGTACTGGACTGTTTCCTGATTGGTCAGTGAGTTGCTTCCTGTCTGTGTCACCAGGCCTCTTAGGAGAGTCTGGTTGGTCTCCAGTGAAAGACCAAGGAGGAAGCGGAGGAACAGGTCAAGGTGTCCATTTGGACTCTGTAAGGCCTTGTCCACAGCACTCTGATAGAGGAGTACAGGTTTAACTCTGAACCATTTAGACCACAGGGAAGGGGATTTTTCTTCTGACAGCAGATTGACACCAGAGTTGATGAACGTCAGATGGACATGAAGAGCAGCCAGAAACTCTTGAACGCTCAGGTGGACAAAGCAGAACACCTTGTCCTGGTACAGCCCTCTTTCCTCTTGAAAGATCTGTGTGAACACTCCTGAGTACACCGACGCTGTCGTGACATCGATGCCACACTCTGTGATGTCGGAGTCATAGAATATCAGGTTGCCTTTCTGCAGCTGTTCAAAAGCCAGTTTTCCCAGAGACACAATCATCTTCCTGCTCTGTGGAGTCCAGTGTGGATCTGTCTCAGCTCCTCCATCATACTTGATGTTCTTCACTTTGGACTGAACCACCAAGAAGTGGATGTACAGCTCAGTAATCGTCTTGGGCAGCGCTCCTCCTTCTCTGGTCTTCAACACCTCCTCCAGAACTGTAGCAGTGATCCAGCAGAAGACCGGGATGTGGCACATGATGTGGAGGCTTCGTGATTTCTTGATGTGGGAGATGATTCTGCTGGCCTGCTCCTCTTCTCTGAATCTGTTCACGAAGTACTCCTCCTTCTGTGGATTGGTGAAGCCTCTGACCTCTGTTACCGTGTCAACAAATGCAGGAGGGATCTGATTGGCTGCTGCAGGCCGTGTGGTTATCCAGAGGCGAGCAGAGGGAAGCAGTTTCCCCCCGATGAGGTTTGTCAGCAGCACATCCACTGAGGCGGACTCTGTGACATCAGTCAGGATCTCGTTGTTGTGAAAGTCCAGAGGAAGTCGACACTCATCCAGACCGTCAATGATGAACAAACAAACAAACTCTTCAAACCTGCAGATTCCCGCTTCTTTGGTTTCGGTAAAGAAGTGATGAACGAGCTCCACCAAGCTGTACTTCTTCTCTTTCAGCACATTCAGCTCTCTGAAAGTGAATGGAAATGTGAACTGTATGTCCTGGTTGAATTTGTGTTCAGCCCAGTCCAGAGTGAACTTCTGCGTTAAGACTGTTTTCCCGATGCCAGCCACTCCCTTTGTCATCACTGTTCTGACTGGTCCATCTCTTCCAGGTGAGGGTTTAAAGATGTCTTCACATCTGATTGTTGTCTCTGGTCTGGTTGGTTTCCTGAATGCCATTTCAATCTGTCTGACCTCATGTTCATCACTGACCTCTGCAGTCCCTCCCTCTGTGATGTAGAGCTCTGTGTAGATCTGATTCAGTAGGGCTGGATTTCCTGCTTTAGCAATACCCTCAAACACACACTGAAACCTCTTCTTCAGATTAGATTTGAGTTTATGGCAGCACACTGCAGTAAGAGTTTCTATAAAGAAAAACAACATAATATATTAGATTACATTTGATTTTCAGGTCGATTCTGACACAATGATTGCAATATGGAGCTGTCGTGAGATCCAAATACGCATCTCGTACTATGATAATGCTCTGCTAGCGACTAGGCAATCGTCAAGTGTGGTTTTATATGACTAACAGGGTTAGCGTGTAGCCCCAATTTCGATATAAGTTTATGTAATTGAGTCAAAAAAAATATTGAAAGGTTTACAGGAAGACAGAACAGCTTACAGTGATTCAATCTGGAGTTTTTTGCCCATCCAAATGTTGGAGATACTTGTGACAAGGATGTCACGATACAAAAAATTCAGTAGTCGATACCAACACCAGTGAAATTCCATGATTCTCAATACCAATTCGATACCACAGGAAAGACAAAAGTAAAACAATAACTCCCATGTACTTCAACATACACACACCATGCATGTTTTTTTCTTCACAGTCCTTCACAGAGTTAATAGCTAACGTTAACTAGCTCCGTCCTGCATATTTCAAAATGGAGTTGTTGTTCGCAATGTAGCGTTATCAGGGAAAAAAATAGGGTGCGTCACGTGGATGCGTCGATAGTGAGATTACTGCATTTCAAAGCAATTTTCTGCAGTACATGTGGTACTGTCAAAAAAACGAGTACCTTCACGTTTTCAGAATTTTGGCATTGACTTGGTACCTAAGTATCGGTTCTCGTCACGTCCCTACACGTGACATTGACGAGGGGCAAACATGGGCTCTTGATGTAACTCCACCGACATCTCCATTTTCAGCTGGACAAACAGCTATAGCCAGTGTGTGTGCAGCCATGAAGAATTTATAGTTCTGATGCAAGTGTTGCACAGCATATTTACAGTAAATTTTAGAAGTGGAAATCTACCATTTTAACATTTATTAAAAGTCTCTTACTGTTCTGCAGAGAATCAGCCAGCTCCTCCTGCTTCTTTCTCCTCAGGAAGTGCTGTGTGATCTTCAGAAATGCCTCTCTGGTGCTCCTCCTCTGCTCTTCCTCTTCACCATCAACCACCTCCTCGTCCTCACCTTGGCTCTCTAAGCATTCTGGGTAATCTGGACTCAAAACCCTCTGTAACTTCTTAAGCTCGTTCTTCACGAAGGCAACAATGTCCTCTTCAAGTTTCTGGAATAAAAGAATATTCACTTAACTTTCAACTTTATTAACTTAAAGGTATAATATGTTACATTTGTCGGTTTGAACAAACAGAATTCAAACTTGGCCCCTCCTCGTCGAGCGAGCTATAGAGTGAATGAAGAGAGGGAGCGGCGTTAGTGGGAACAAAGCAGTGAATCAGAGAAACAAAACGTTACTTTCTGATTGTTTCACGGCGGGTACGTTCTAAAGCACAAATACACATACCCACACCTACGCACAACTGTGCGGGAAGGTGCTGCGCTGCTGAATTATGAATGAATGCAGCAAAGGGTAGGTTTCATCCTGTCCGCTGTGGCTCAGCACTGCTCTCAGTCAAACTCAAACTGACACATCGATACAGCAGCACACAGCAGAGGAGAAACAGGGAGAAACAGGGGAGCAGGGAAACACTGGAAAACCACCACACACTTCTAGTGGGTCACTAGTGATGATTGAGAGGGATTATTTGTTAATCAGTCTATACATTGTTGTTTTTAGGAAATTCATGCATATAATACCTTTAACTCTCTTTCTAAAGTCATACAACACAGTTTGAAAAATATGCTTATGACTGATTTCTTCTTCAGTCAAAAAACTCCTCAATCTGTTTGTACTTCATTTCTTTAACCTGACTCTTGCAGACCCCTTGCCATCTATCTAACTGTCTGACAGGAGGTGAGGAAGGTCCCTATCCAAGGCGTCGCTATCAAGGCACTTTCTTAGCTATTTCTCAATAAGAAATATTGTCCATGCCCAAGTGTTTATGGATTTTTTTTCATTTTTGGGATGGAGACACAACACGTCAGTTAGCAGAGTTAGAGTTAGAAAAGTGTACAACGGCGCCTGGATCCTGTCTTGCCGTCTTGTTTCCAAGTGTGTTAACTACTAGTTAAAGGTGGGCTTGTACAGTACACACCTTAAATATGGAGTCCAGCTCTGTTTGACGACCAGTGACGACCTCTGACGTCTCCTGGAGAACTCTGTGGAGAGAACATGATCCATTAGTGATGACGACTGGACTGTTTTCATGTGTAACTGAACACTGAACAATGTCAGCAGAAACATACGCCAATGACTTGAACACACAGCTTAAGGAGAAACTATTCTCTCATGCTATCTTGCAACTTGGGCAAAACAAAGGTTTGACAAGAGACGGGACGTTATGTAGACATTGGAAGTACATTGCATTTCCAGAAAAAAAAAATATTTTTGTTGTGATGACTTGTAAACAAATGTTGCACTGCACATTATGGCTATTCTTCTTCCAAAACTATGTGTGCTGCAATGTTAAGGGAAGAGTTCAACACGTCGGGAAACATGCGCAATGAATATATATAAAATATGGTTATACCCCGTCATTTGTGCTAAAAATGTTCTGTTGACTTACTTAGAAGCTGAATCTTGCCGTTTGAAAACCATAGGGTAATCCATGGACTTGTCACTCTTCATGGACACACAGGTTGGTGCAGGAGAATCTGCTCTTTGCTGCTCAGTCCTGAAAGAAGCAAAGCATTGAAAGACAGGTGGAAAAAGAAGGTGTGTGTTAAGAGTTACAACACACAGCAAACCAAATTTCAGTCAGACCTCAAAAAACATTTTCTGTTTAGGAAAATTCTGATGAAAACAATTTAATATGCACTAATTCGACCTCTCTGACACTTTAAGTTGGGCAGTTATCAACTCAAGGTGATCATGCTTTTGCCACTACTGCTCCTCAAGTATTCAGCCTTAACCTTTGAACATCCAAACCTCCCTGGTCTGAGGACCTGATGCTCCTCTCTCCAACTCTTCTAAGTACAAAGGGGCGTAGGCCATGCC